>CCAG010015253.1:0-11949 GCA_001077435.1 Glossina morsitans morsitans
AACAACAACGACAATAATAATAATAATAATAATAATAATAATAACAACAACAACAACAATAATAATAGTAATCATAACAGCAACAATGACAATTAGCAAGAAGAGTAAAATGCTTATTAAAACTGAGATGACGACACACCGGTCAGCGACCAAAAGCAACATACACGATACACATGCACATAACGATGTGTATTAATTTTCCTTTTAAAGGTAACATCCGTGCTGTACGCGCGTTTCCCAAACTGGTCAACAGTTGAGCATGTATAACTACGACTACCAAACCAAAACTGACTTATGAAATCTGCAGATTAAACAACAAACTTGGTCACAAAATAATAATAATAATAATAATAATAATAATAATAATAATAATAATAATAACAAAGATAATAATAATGATAATAATAGCAATAATAATAATAACAACAACGACAATAATAATAATAATAATAATAATAATAATAACAACAACAACAACAATAATAATAGTAATCATAACAGCAACAATGACAATTAGCAAGAAGAGTAAAATGCTTATTAAAACTGAGATGACGACACACCGGTCAGCGACCAAAAGCAACATACACGATACACATGCACATAACGATGTGTATTAATTTTCCTTTTAAAGGTAACATCCGTGCTGTACGCGCGTTTCCCAAACTGGTCAACAGTTGAGCATGTATAACTACGACTACCAAACCAAAACTGACTTATGAAATCTGCAGATTAAACAACAAACTTGGTCACAAGTTGCATTTTCAGCGACGTAGACCAGATAACAAATGAGAAAAAGAGAAAATGTGCTGTTTGTTGCTTCATTCGCTAAAAACGAATACGAAATAAATGCGTTTATACATTACATAGATATAGATACAAATAGATATATATAGAGATAGATATAGATATAGATATAGATATAGATATAGATACAGATATAGATATAGATATAGATATAGATATAGATATAGATATAGATATAAAATAGATGGCTATATAAGTCTAAACTGAAGCTTGCCGTGGGAAAAGGCGAAGTCATACTGGGGACAGATAGAAGGGTGTTCCAAGCGCCAAAAATAGAGGTGGATCGGCACTACATTCAGTTTAGTTTTAATTGGAGACATCTGGAGATGCAATAAGATACGAAATTAGCAACCGCCAATCATTCTGTGCAAAATGATACCGAACATGAACGAGCCAAAACAGACGAGGCGAAAACTTATATGCAGGGCAGCCTAAGCTCAAAGGATGTGTGCAGCATCCTTTTGGGCAGAGAAAGTAATACAAAGTAAAACTGGAGGCGGTTCAAAGGGTGTGCACAATTTAAACGCCAACTACTACGAAAAGGGCAACGTCATGGCGCCAAAACAGAAAAATCTATCGGCGAAGAAAATCACTGCGATGTCTACAGGCTTAAGACTGCTATTCGGCAGAGCAGAGATGCAGGAAATTTCTCGAGTTAAGTGTGCCGCTTCACCTTACAGGCAAATAACACATGCGACCTGTGCCAAGGCATAAAAGACGATACGCAGCACACTTCTTTCGCGTGTCCGGCTTGAGCGTATTTGAGAAACATGCTTTTCAGATCTTGCCGGTTAACATACTAGTGGTCATGTTAATGGGCGCCGAAAGATGGAAGAAATGCGCTCGTTTTTTGCGAGACATGCTTCGATATAAAACCGCACGACGGCGGCATCCGATCCCTAATCTCAGGCGAGTACAGGGTAAGTAGGATGATATAGTGAGCGGGATGGGTTTGACCCCGGTGTGGGGCCACAATTTCGCAGTGGCGTGCCACTACGTCCGAAAAAAGAAATGTATATATATAGATACAGATATAGATATAGATATAGATATAGATATAGATATAGATATAGATATAGAAACAAATATAGATATACATATGGCAACAGATATCCATGTACATGTATGGAGCTGTATATGTATATAGAAAATAAAAAAAACTCAAATGAAAGACTTACCACACGCAAAATATGGTCTTTTTGAGAAAATAATCAAAGGAAGATTACAAAAGATAAAAAGGTTTAATTTAATCACTGTTTACAGTGTAAAAAAATGTACATAACTGGCAGACTAACAAGATCTCTGAAGCATTATCCTCGGTGATTAAACGATTGGATATCTGTCTACAAATGTATATATATTTAAGAGAGCTTCCACTTTCAGCAAACAAGCACACAAGTGACAACAACTTTATGGGCCTTGTTCACTGTGTAAAACTTTGTCGTGCGAATGAGGGCGCGGAGAATAGGTGTAATAACTGTTAATCAATGTTTCTAATAAATAAATTAATTGATTTAAATAACAACAAATAAAGCCTAATATTACAACAAAACGTATTGCACATACCACATAGATCATACACACACCTGCTCTGGATTAAGCAAACACACAGACGGGAAAACAAATAATGTATCGTATAATAGACTTATCATTGTGCTTGTAAATATTGTCGACATACACACATGTATACATACATACATACATACATACATCCATACATACATACATACATATACATATACATATACATACCTATACCTATGCCATACCATATACACACATATATACGTATGTGTATATATGTATATGCCCGTATATGTGTTTTCATGCACGTACATTAAGCATTTAACGTGCAAACACCTAAGCTTACTGCCAAAAGATATTTTAGTTCCATCATTGTAGATGTAACATGCCGAACACCGGCCCATAAATTGAAAGGGTGAGTAATTTGATGTCCTATTCTCCTACCTTGCGTATGTTTGCCTGTTATGAGCTGAGAAATGAATCTTAAATTCTCGTTCTTACTTTCTTCTAAACAAACTAAATTTAATAATAAGCAAAATCCATCTTTATCTACTTTTTTAGGATATAAAAGAAAGAAAATACTCAAGACTTAATGATGAAAGTATTTATACATAAGAATTGCTATTCCGATTCTATACGAAAAAAGAAGAAGACAATTGTTAATTATACTACGTACAGGCAATGTGAAGCAATTGTGTGTTAAAACTTTTATGATAACAATAATAAAAATATTAATAATAACAATAATAATAACCATAAATGATCAAGTATTTTGAAATCTGAAACAAACTTTGTAGTGAATTAACGATCGTTCACTATCAAGGACGCTTTGACATCTTTTTTACAAATTTTCAATCCTCCCCTTACAGAAATCCGGATTCGTGAAGCTAAATATGACCCAACGCGCCTGCTTGATAAGCTAGGTTTAGTGGTTGATATTGCGGTTTGATTCACAGAACGCTTTTGCTTTCTGGAAAGTTGTATGTTATCACAAAGAATCTATTTTTCATTTCCAATAACGATTCTGCTCGAAAATGGATTTCTACGAAATCTGGACTGCAGTGAAATTCTAATTGATTAACGAATATTCTTGTTGCTCGCAGATTAATGATGCGGTCACCATTTTCCTTCTTAAAGTACTTTTCCAATTCCGGATGGATTTCGACCATTTTTTTACAGTTATGGATCAGCTGCCAGCAGGATGTAATTATCATATTTAACTGATCGTCCGCTTCGGGGCTTCTCAAAGAGATGTCACAATCATCACTATTAAATCATCTGAATCAACGTTGGGACTTGTTGAGCTTCAATATTCCTTCAATAATATCGTCAACGTTCTTTGCTGTTATCGTGGCATTAACTCCCGCATATCAAAATGAAAAAGTACGCAGCGACAAATATGTTTCTCGAAAGAAGGGGATAGCGGTGTTTTTTTGTGCGAGGAAATAATAAAAAATTATACCTTTTATAATGTTTTCTAGACAGGAACTTTCTCGAAAACTATAAAAGAAAACGTGCTTCCCCTTCAACAATCGGCCCGGAACTAAAGGTAAAACCAATTCTTTGCAAATAATTGATTACTTATGAGTATTCCTCATACTCATAGTTTATATTTTATATAGTTATAGCCATAGTCAGTAAGTATTTAGAATTCGGCTTTAACCTCTATCTCTTGTGTCCGCTTGAAAGTGACGTTTTGTGTGAGCGTACCGGGAGCATTGTGTTAATATCACTTTGCTAATAATACATTGTCTGCTTTTCCACATACGGATATTTTGCAAAAGAAGAAAGCGCAAACACTGACATACACACAAATGGATGTATATGTGTTCGTGTTAATATATGTGTATGTATATGTGTGTATGTCGTTGCTCATATGCGTGTGTGTGTGTGTGTGTGTGTGTGTGTGTGCGTGTGTTTGTGAACCCGTATACATGTATGTAATCACAACTAGGCGTATATATGTACTTAAGTACAATTCAGACTGATACATACAAACGTACATTAAAATATATTACTCTGTCAGACACTCGGAGACTGTGGCAAAAGATAAAGTAAAAAGTGATTTCATGAACATCATCATCCTCACCATCATCATCATCATCATTGTCATCATCATTATCGTCGTCATTATCATTATCATCATTATCGCCATTGTCATTATCTTCAATCTGTTATTGTTGTTGCTGCCGCCGCCGGCATTATCTTGCTTAACGGCATTATTTGTGGTCATATTGTTTTGCTGTAAGCAGGATAATGATGATGCTATGTTGTGCTACTCAATGAAATTAAACTGTTTGTAAAACACTCAATCAAGCTGACGCTATTGTTATCGTCTTTTAATTAATAGGTGTAACACTGTGTTAATTATATCTCCTTATGTACAATCGTTTGTATATGTATGTATCTCTATCATGACAACGGTGTTAATTATGATAACGCTCTTTTCACAACTACCGTGTTTATTGAACGCATTATAAATAATAAAGATAAAGATTCAATTTTATTGCTTTTATATTCTTGAAGGAATCGTAACATAAAACAGAACACAGTAAGCATCCACTAAAACATATACGCTCGCAGTTAGGTCAGACAACAATTCAACTTAGGTATACACGCCTCCATAGAAACACACGAATATTTCGTGCGTTTGACGTTGAAGTTAAGTAAGAAATTCACTGCAAAGGAAGCATTTTAGATGATGTATGCGTAACGTAAGCAAATACGATAATATTATTATCATTGTTAAATAAAATTGTCTTCTCTTTTCTTTGAAATAATATTAATTATGTGTTCATTTAATGGCAATTGCAGCATTGAACCGATAAGAGCGTACCATAAGTTCATCAAGAGAGCTTCGTTTCATTTCTCCATAAACGTCAACAACCGGAACATTACATTAAGTCGTCACAATTTTATTTGTGTATATCTTGTGGCAAGACGCGACTATACCGCAATAAGACATATATATCCATACATAATGTAAGCATCCTTTACGAAGCGATAGCACAATCTGAGCACAATATTTATATTTATATATATATATCGTTAGTCTTTATCTGCCTACATTGACACTTAAATATAGTTTAGAATTTGGTCCTAGTAACAGGACATTTTGTACGTGTAAAGTGAAATGTTCTAAGCCAAATAACGAAGCGGAAAAGCGTTTAGCGGCGGACCAATATAAGAAACAACAATTACTATGGAAGCCAAACAGAGCATACCTTTCCCCACGAACAAATGCACAGGAGCGTAGAAACTGAATGATATCACATATGTTGTTTCCTATCTTTTCATCGAAAGTTCGAAGTTGAGAAAAATCTATAAACTGCACTCTAATAAGTTTTCATTGGATACCGGTCATATTGATCAAACTTTCTTTATTTTTAACACTATCTAGCATGGGCGGGAAAATTCGAATAGCATTTTTCTCCTATCTTCATTTGTATATAATATACTCCACGTCACTTGTGATACAAGATTTGTATACAATACCTAGAAATAGATATGGGCCCGAGATAGACCCACTTTTTATAATATCAGAAATATTTCAGAAACATTTTCTCCCTAAGCTTGATGTCTGTCCATGCAATCTTGTGTTTAATCTATAGGGAGCAAACTACTAGTTATTTTAGTGAAATTTGCTACCCCGACTTGTTTTGACCCAAGGAAAAGTCTCCGGAAAATTGTTCGGATCAGTTAACTTTGTCGAACTCCTCCCATAGAATATCCGTATTAAGGGGAATGTTTGCGGAATATTGAAGGGTATTTAATGGTGAGTTGTTGCCGATTATAATGTAATTACTTGTTCTTAGCTAAAAAATATTAGAAAACAGTTTAAAATCTGAGGAACACAGTGAAACGAATAGAACAGAACAGAGGATAGACAGAGTACTCTGTCAATCATTTATCGCATAATACATGTGGGATCGTGCTAAATTACCGAAGCCGCTTTCATTTATTTGATTGTATTTATGTTTCATTTATGGCAAATTAACACATGACGTTATGCCTATAATTGTTCTAAAACTCAAAATGGGTAACAAATTGACTGCGCATTCGAGATGTGACAACTTGTGACAATAGATTTCCGATACGATATAGTTCGCTTTCTTTTCTTCTTCTTGATCGGTACATATTAAATCACGTTCATTAGGCTACGGCCACCCCCTCTTTCTCTATTTCACTTTCCTCATTTCCTTCTGACCGTCACCGTGTTACGCTTGCAAGTGATATCCGCTGAGCGATTGGTCGTATTGGAAAAAAAAAAATTTCTTTTTTCATATTAATTTGTCGGTTGTATACTAAGATAATATGATTGATGAAATCGGTTTGTAATTTAGTTGAAATTATTTCCCGCGAATGAAATAGTTCGCGATATGTCCTAAGTATAATATAATAAGAGAACGTGGATAGCTTCTTTCGAACACGGTAATGTCGTGTGCAATCGCATAGCATATATTAATTGCACACCATACATATCGCAATTGTTCACCTTTCTTAGACTGCAATAATTTTTAGTGTAAACCATTACTCCTTTTAAGCTTCAGTTTCAGTTTCAGTTTCAGTTTCAGCTTCAGTTTCAGTCTTTCTTGCTTCTGTACGGAATGTGTGCGTAGTAATTTAATATAATTTTAATCAATGGAAAATATTTAGTAGGAGCTGCAAGTTTCGTTTTACTCTTATCTACAGTAGAACTTAATAGTTTTCAATCCATTATTTTCTAGTATAAGCAAAATTATGGTTATAGCGTTTATTTATTGGGTATCAAATAATTTACGAGTAAAACTTGAGGTTTTCTTTGATATATATATAAATCATAATTTTGGACAGCAATCTTCTATGAATTAATACAGTTTTATCTGTGCTATGTATTTTATTCATGCATGCATGCATGTATGCATAATGCAGAAATGAAAATACATACATGGACGAGTAATTACGTTTGTGGATATAGCTTTTTGCACAATAGCCAAATTAGGAATTATTCGCAGAAGTGCAAAGCCTGTGCTGGCATTCAAGAAGCTTCAGAGCTGTAATCATAAAATCTTAACCATGCTCCTTGCTCTGGGTATAAAATTCTATCACTATAAAGATTTCAATTGACCAAGTTGACTATGAATTACTAATGCCGCAGTTACTATAGTATATATTATAAGTCCAAGTGCTAAACTAATAAGAACAACTAACCACCATCACTACTAACGTGACCAGTTTTCTTCAGTTGACAATTCTGGGCATATTATTTAGCGAGTTTATTGTTTCGTTTTAGTAGTTTTACTACTACTACGTCTACTGCTATATATAATACACACCAGACGCACAACCTTGCCATACATTAACAATAACAATTGACACATGAATTGTTATGCAAACAGGGTTGCACTATTTGACCAAAAACGGTTTAAAAAAACGATAACTACCAACTTTTGTTTGGTTAACGTTAGCGTGTAAATACATTTCAATTCTATATATATATATATATACATATACTATCGTGTAGTTTAGTTATCTTACACAAGAACGGGAACGAGAACGAGAACGGGAACGGGAGCGGGAACGAGAACGGGAACGAGAACGAGAACTACAACGAGAACAAGAATCCGCATGTAAGTAAATAAACGCAACAGATAATAGATATTAACTTGCCATCGTAGCGAAATGAAAAATTGAATAAACATCAAGTGATACCTACCGCTTCATATATTTGTAAATTTAGAGGAGTATGACAAAAGCAACATCTCCCTCCTCTCAACTCTGTCTTCCCTCATTCCTCCATCCCTTCTCCACCCACTTTCCTTCTCCTCGTCTCTTCTAGCTACCCTACGCTCACCATCGTCCCATACAAAAAGAAACAAATAACAAAGCACAGAAGCAAAACACTACACTTTCAAGGATGATGATTTAAATAAATGTTATGAAAAAAAAGTTCTCAACTTTTTTAAGGCCGCATGTTACTCTCTTTAGCATTTCTTGCAAGCACTCCTGCTCCTCCTTTTTCGGCATTTGGGTTTTGATTACTTTCCTCTCGCTACATGCCTACTCCAAATAAATAAATAAGCAAGCAAAACAACAAAGCAGGAAAGCAGCCCGAGTTTGCTGAGTTTCGCTTTTTTGAGAAATAGATATTAAATATAACAACAATATATTATTGAGTTAACATGAATTGGTTGAGAAATGTATCCCCGGTGTCGGATGATACCTTTGACAGAATAGAGTCATACAATGACACTCTGTACAGGCTTTGTGGTAATGACATTTAAATTGCGACCAAAAATTGTATTCGCACATGCTTACACATCTGTTCAGGTGAAGTTGAGTTAAATCCATACGGCTGACTATGCACGACACTACATGCCGCATAAACATATACACGTACACACGCATACATATTAATACACACATATATATATGCACATATATATATATATATATATATATATATACATACACGCCCCTTTATATAAGAGAAGTGCACAGTATAAGTACCATCGGCAAGGTATTGCTGGTAGTCTGCAATGAGTGCGAATGCACACAGCCACGCACACAAGTACTATGTTTATGTGTACGTACGTGCAAATGCGTTGAAACAAAATAGTTCTTTTATTGCTCGTATTCAATAGTAATTTTTTTTTTTTTTTTTTTTTTTTTTTTTTTTTTTTTTGTATTCTGTTTTGCGGATTGTCAGGTTTCGATGAGAATTATATTTACACACATACATGCATGTGATCATGAGAAAATTGCAAGTGTTAAAAAAAAAAAATTCAGAAAATGCAGCAACACTGCAGCTGCCAGCAGTAGCACCATTGGCAGTTTTGGCAATTGGCAGCATATTCAGCAGTGGCGCATCCATGGCGCACTTTTTTCAAATTCTTCCTCACCAAAAAACTAATATTAATTTATATTTTGAATTAAGTTAGAAAATTGAAGTGTTGGTGCAACAATAAACGGGATCTAACGTAATGCGTATAAATGTAATATTCAATCAATTTAAAGGAGAAGCAAGAATTTCAAAATGTTTGATGCGGCAAATGAAACACATCTAGTCTCCTTCATGCAGTCCCTTGTCGAATATTCAAAAATTGTATCGGGTTTGAATGAAAGAGATTAGATGGTAAACGAGTGATATGCTTTGCCATCTCTGGCGCACATAAAAAATTAACTGACTACACAACATGCTATTCGACTGAGTGCCAAACAATATGAACTAACCGACTACATTGACCAAACGCTGCATGCTATGAGAATTTGACTGGGCTGCAGATGCAGTTGCTGAAATCGTAACCACAAGTAGCCCATGGTGGAGTTGCACTCTCGTTCCTTGCATGGTAATCAATAATCGAATTGATAACGATCGTGTTTAATTTTCATTTTTGGATCTTGCGCATGGTTTGTGTTGTGGTTTTTGGTGTTATGTACGACGGACGCGCTTTAACAGTTCTGTTGCAGTAGTACCGTGCTGTGCCGGCTGTGTGTTGCTTAGCATGGTGTGGTGTGGTGTGTTGTGGTGGATGGTATGCTCTTTGGGTATTGCATTGCCAGCCGAGACGCGACATAAATTATTGCCAAGAAAAACAAAAATTGGAATTCCTTCGTTTTTTGATTCACACACACACACATATATATATATATATAAATAGTTATACAATCAAGACAATAACGTATCGCAAAATTAAATAAAGCAAAGCTTGGCTGGCGCAGGAATCGAGCGGTTTTAAGTTGCACAGGTAGCATATGCGCAGGGTGTTTAAATACTCACACGGGACGCCAGTTCATCTGGTTGGTCGATTATTACTCCTATTTGCGCTCTCGCACTCCAACAATACTTTCAAGATATTTGTACACATGCTTGGGAAAGTCTAACTTTTTTACCATTTAACCAACTTGCTAGCTGCCCAACTAATCAGCCACATCGAACGACCAAGTGGCTTTTCGTCATTCAATTGGTCGGTCGTTCAGGCGGTCAATCGTATATGTCTCTGTGTTTCGGGTATCTGTTTGGGCCAATGCGCAAAGTTGAGATCCAAAGCTACACTATGCTAATTACGTCATGTGGTCTGCCGCTTATGGACATATTATATTGTGGGAACCAAAAACTGGTATCGAACTGTTTGGCGACGCCAGCAGTATTCGTCGCACAAACAGAGGTAAAGACACTTTTTCCTTACCGTTGCTACTGTCGTCGTTGTTATTACTATAGCTCTGCTGTAATAAAAAAAAAGTAAAAAATAATAAAAACTAAAAGAGTGCCTTGGCTACTGCTTGGCTGCGACCACCATTGCCACCACTTAGGCTATTGCTGTCTCTGATGTTTTTTGTTTTTCTTTTTGATTTTTGTTGTTATTGTTGTTGTTGCTGTTACTTTTATTTATGTTGTGGCTGTTATTTAAGCAATGTTACGCCGGCGAATAATGGGATTTTTACATTATGTTTTATGCGGTCAAGTACGGCATTTGTCGGTATTGGAATTGGTGCTACTACTGGATGTTTGTTGGTGGCATGTACAAACACAATTACATATATACACATACGTACATGTATATATATACGAGCAGAATGTGTTTTCGTATATATATATATATATATGCTTTGGTGGCTTAAGTCTAGCAATACTATGAAAATACATATATATGAATAAGAGTAAACGTACGTATGTACAATAGTAGCTGCGCCACCACAGTATAGTAGATTATGTGACACGAGAGGTTTAAGCTTTTGTGTGTGAAAATATTTTTGGAATGAGCACAAAGTCAATTAAATTTATTTTAAACACTCCACCATTACAGGAACACACACACGGTCTTCATATATTAAACTTGTTGCTAGTTGGCGGTGTGCGTGTCTGGTGACCGGTTGGTTGGTTAGTTGCTTGCTTTCTTGGTCGGTTTTTGAATAATAAATTGTAAAAATGAAGACACACACAATTCTCAATATATGCATATATATACCTGTATATATATATATATGTATATATATGTATAGGTATATATATATATATATATATATATATATATATATATATGACACACACACACGTACACTTATATATATATATATATATATATATATATATCTATATACATCCCTATCTTCTTTATTTGGTAATACAATAGCACAGATACAAACACGAATGCGTACACACACACAGGTCTGAATACTCAAACTCACATACGCACACATACATACGTACATGCAACAAGTCGAATGACACAGTATTTTTATTGGAGTCTTTAGCTGCTACAAAAGATAATTGATTTTAGCCGCTAACATTTTGCATACGAGAGGAAGATGAACGGAGAGGCGAGCATGGTGCCAGGAAACGCGTTGAAACAGAGCGAGCATTATGAAAAGGTGTGGGAAAATATTTGCTGAAAAAGGAACCCGCTTTTTACTTTTGTATGTGCGCAGCACTGTCTGCCGCATATCGAATCGTTTGTTCAAGCGAAAATTTTAATCACAAAATTTATTTGAATATAATCGAACTGTGTGGATGCGTCTGTGTATGTATATATATATATATGTGTCTGTCTGTCTGTCTGTCTGTCTCTCTCTCTCTCTCTCTCTCTCTCTCTGTGTGTGTGTGTGTGTGTGTGTGTGTGTGTGTGTGTGTGTGTGTGTGTG
>CCAG010015254.1:0-5000 GCA_001077435.1 Glossina morsitans morsitans
GTGTGTGTGTGTGTGTGTGTGTGTGTGTGTGTGTGTGTGTGTGTGTGTGTATGTTTGGCGTTACACATTCATCCGCTTCTCTCATATACGCGGACTCTCATGCTACTTTTGTCCATTTAATAACTAATGGCAGCTTTTATGATGTTCTGCTCTTAAATAGGGTCATAACGTGTTCCAGGCGACAGGCGTTTGTTCGTTCATTAACGCTTCAGCTGAATCATATACAATTGTAATTTCCTCTTGACAGATTATCTTTCAAATTTGCAAATAAACGCCAGCATTGTTCAACAGCGGCAACATATCGTTTAAGGAAAAGAAAACATTTGATGCTGAAATCATCATCATTAACATTATCATTATCGTCATCATTAACGTCATCATTATTGCCATCAACATAATCATTATCGTGATCATCATCACCATCATCATCATTATAATCGTTTTCGTTATCGTAAAAAACAACATTATAATCATATGCATGCATAAATACACACACGCACAAATACGCACATGCATATCAGCTAAGAAATGTGTGCCAAAGTAACGAAAAAAAAACAAAAAAAAATGCAATGCGTTTATTCAATTATCCACAAAACTTTAACATAAGTGACCTCATTGACGCGAATGACGTCAGAACAACAGAAGACAATCTTATTGCCGTTTTTGCTGTTGTTGCCGTTGATTTTGTTGTTCATAGAACTTTTAATTTTTTTTCTAAGGCTTTCCTATAACCAATTAGCCGACACATAGTTTCAATGACTTCTTACTGTATAGCAATCGACAAAGCAAACGAATGCGAACATAAGCACGTTTTAATTGATGATCTTGAACGCAATTAATATTCAATATATTATTGTTTTTCGTTCAGAATGCAAATACAATAAATAAATATAAATCTACACAATACTAGACATTCATTGTGATATGCATTGGGTGTCTTGTGGGGCAGATGCATGCAAATGGTGTCACCTACCATTTCCATCGTCACTGTTTAGCTGTTTCGCTGTTTGTTTAGCGTAAATTTAACGCGCTTTAATTCTGAATCAAGAGAATATTTAGCATTGTATTGTATTACATTGTAAATGGAGACTGATTGTCAAGGTTGGCGGATTTCTTAATTCAAACAGTAATTACCCAACCAAACACACTTGATTTACTGCGTGACAACTAAGCGTTAATTAAAATTATCTAGTTTTCCTTGGGGTGGATGGATAATCGTCCTATGTTTTGTCGTAAATAGTTAGAAATTTTTTTTTTAAATTTCTCTACAAACAAAAGGAGAACTACTAAACCTTCAACAACAATAATAATAAAAAGCGCAACAACAAATAAGTTAAGCGGTTTAAATATCTAAAGGTTTTTACTATATAAGACAATACGAAAAGGCAAAGAAACCGTGTCAGACATCAAGGCAGTGAGCGTGTATTATGCAAACGCTTTGAACCGCAACGTAATATTTCGAAAAAAGCGGTCCACATTATTAAAGGTTGCTTGCGTTAGGCGCAAACGTATACATATTCACAACATGCGCACGTACATAAATGAGTGCATGCTTGTGATTGTAGCAACTGTTTGTTGTCAATTCAAATTGCTTCGCCTGTGGCTACGTCTGAGGCTTCAGTTGCAGCTGTTGATGGATGGCAATGGCAAAGACCGGAATCCAAATATAAAAAACTTTAACAAACAAAAAAACTTAATTAATAAAAGCACTGATTAGGAGAACACATGCTTTTCTTTTCTTTTCTCTTCTCTCTCTCTCTTTCTCTATTTCTCTGCGTGCAATATAACAGCAACGACACACCAAAATTCGTCTACGTAGCTGCCCTTCCGTGTACCCTGAGCTCATGTGAAAGAGTAGTGCTGTTGGAAAGGTTACTTAATGATTTCTGATATGTACATAGATACAAGCATATGCATAGCCATATAAATATATATAAACATACGTATCTACATGAATATGTACGAACTCCTCAATTTGCGGGTGTGTTGTGTTGTGTTGTATAAAATTATTTCGGTCTGGTGAATACTAGCGGAGCGTGAAGTTGGCAAAAAACAAAAACCAAAAACAAAAGTAATTTAAAATTAAGGAAAATCATTAAAAACTGAATTACAAATGAGTGCTTTTATTTGCGATTTTTATCAGGCCCGTCATCATAATGCAACAGGCAAACAAACATTCATATCGAAATACTCTCATATATAGAAAAAACAAAAAAACAAACAAAAAAAAAACCACTTTAATATGCAATTTTGTGCACATACATATACGCAGCAGGCACATAACCATAAAAACACACATAAATACAAACACACGCGCATACAGGAAAATACACAGGCGGGGACATACACACACATAAACATATAGAAACATACACAAACGTGCGCTCACACGAGCATAGGAAATCAATTCATGCTCTCATCTATGCATGTACGTCCGTATCCGCCTAAGATAGCGCTTATGTTAGTGATGTTGCGCAGTATAAAGGATTGTTATGCCTATGCCTACTGCATTATCATCTCTAATCATCTCTAAAAATTGACTAAATTGTATCATTTATTAATGTCAAACACTCACCATAGTTCTCGCTCACTGCATTCCGGACCGCATCGACTACACGTCGTGTCCTTCGGATCGGTTGACCCAGAATAGTAAAATTACCGTTGTCTATTTGCTGCACAAATAATAAATATATACGACCGGGCTCGATGGTATCCCCCCGCACTAGACCTCTTAGTCTCAGTTGCTCGCGATATATATCACATTCGCCGCTGCTGTTACCGTAAGCGAATTGCAAACGTAAATATTTCTGCAAATGAAAACCAATCTGTTGTTTAAATATCTCACGCACTTCTACGGTGGCCGAGAAATTGGATCGGCGATCTGGCGTCATTGATACAATCTTTCCCTCAAACACTGTTGGTGCTTCAAATGCCAACTGAGCCGGATCTCTGGCTGAGCAATATCGGCGGGTATGCTTACGAAGTCGTTGCTGCTGTTGTTGTTGTTGTTGTTGTTGTTGTTGTTGTTGTTGATGTTGTTGATGTTGCTGTCTAATATTATGGTGTATTTGGGGTAGATAACGTTTTCGAAAGTTTTGGAATTGCTTTGGTTGATCATTAACATAACGTTTAAAGCTACCGTTTAAGGACTCCCGTCTATTACGGGCTGCCTGCTGCTGTTGAATAGTATGCAACTGTCTCAGGTATTGTTCATGAATTAACATCCGACGTTGCTTCTCCGTTAATTCCCCGTTCAATGGTAGCGACGCGGGCACCTCATAAGATTCAATAACATATCGTATGGGCATTTTGATTAATTTCGGTGACGAGAAATTCACATGCGGGACTAATGAGCTTGACGACACGCCGCCGCTACTGCTCCTACTGCCGCTAAGCCAATGCTCTGTATTATAATTATTTGCAACTGATTTTTGAATATTTTTAACTACACGCAATGTGGCCGATGACGCTGTACCCAGTGTTGTGGTTCGTTCTGCATATAGCGGCCAACTTTTACCCATTAATGGATATCCCATAAATGGTCTATGCTCCTTTTCATCATCGATTGTCTCTGTGTCACCGACATTGCTCCGCTCTGTGTAATGTGATGGCCTCATTTTGTATTGGCCGCCAATATTTCTTAGTATTTCTCGTCTGACTCCTTGATTTGTTGGATTGTGTGCGTGTGTGTGAACTTTTCCACTTGTATCTTGGCGGGTGGTAAAGGGTGGAGGTGGTGGCGGCGGCGGCGGTGATGTTTGAATTGAAGTTGGCGAGGGTGTATATGTACCATAGACTGTGAATGCAACTGAATGTGCGTTCATTATGGTTGCCAGTATTGGTGATATTGGTGCACATGTGACAAGTAGCAGCACAACGACCACAAGTAAACTGTACACTGTAGAAGACATTAGATTCGTTTGTATGCTCCATTTGCGCAATATTCGCGCATTCATGGCTTTTTCCGCAATTTTCACCGAGATTCCTCAAACGTTTAAACGTATCTCGTCGTTTGCAGGATCGACACTATTCTTAAATATTTATTTTTATTTATTTATTTATTTTTTTTTTCTTTTTTCACTTTTAAGGTAATACTTTAAGTATTTAAACTTTTCTCGTCTAGCAATCAAAAACTCGAAGCACCTTGTTCTTCTGACTGAACTTTTCAAGGAAATAATGAAACATTGAACACATTTATAATATGAATTGCATTGAATTCAATCGAATTAAATTGTATTGAGTGGGACTCACACATTTGTTCGATCATCGTATACGTTCACATATTTTTGGCATTATTCGTAGAAAGTGATTGCAATATTGCCACTTTTTTGAGTATATTTGCGGCATCTTTACTTACTTTCGTTTTTATTTTTATTAATATTATTATTATTATTATTATTATTATTATTATTATTATTATTATTATTATTCTTAATATTATTATTCTTAATATTATTCATTTGTTTTGTTTACACAATATTTTCAAAATATATACGATGATGTATAACATTTCATTTGCTCGTGCAAATCGAGTAGATTTGGGCACGTTGATTAATTTTTAATAATCCCCTATTCGCTGTTGTCGTTCATACATATTGATGTATATACGCGTATATGTATGTGATTATAAATGTATAAATAGCGGGGCATGGTTGTCTAAGAAAAATCATTATAAATATTTATGTATTTATAAGTGTATGCAGTAGAGAGAGTATAGCGCGCAAGGAGAGATCCAACAAAAAAAAAAAAAAAAAGAAAGAAACACATTTCAGACCATTCGATATCAGACCAGAGCGAATTGTATTCGACGAATAGCTGAACTGAATCGACTGAGTATACTTATACAGATATCGTAGTCATACAAATAGATAAATATTATGGTGAATGAATTTTATGTGGTGTACACACATACACACACGCACACGCCTATATATATATATATATATATACATACATATTTATATATAAATGTATATTTATATATATACATATATATATAT
>CCAG010015254.1:10000-13746 GCA_001077435.1 Glossina morsitans morsitans
CTTCAAAACGCCGTTGCAATGGTGGCACTCTCATTGCTGCACTTGCCATGTTGAGCTTGTACTTAAAGTTAAATTGTAACAAATTTCAGGGAATAAACAACTACTTGGATTTTATTATAATTTTAGCGACGTTCCTCCATTAAATTGTGTATTTTAAGGCCATCTGTTAAATTCCCACTCATAAACATCTCTTCATTAAATTTTATTTTTTTTAAACATTGTAGATCTCTTCTTTTTCTCTCTACATTCTACCGTTAACATAGATAGACTTCAAACATTTGAAACAAACATGTTGGACGAGCAGACTTTGATTTTATTTAAAGGGAAGAAGTTTTGACACTTACTCTCAGATATGACCAAATTCAGATGCTTACTCTCAGATGGGACCAAATTATTTTTAATTTACTCTGAGATGTGACCAAACGCTGACCATCCTTCAATACCAATTTTGGGTCTTACGTCAAACTTCAATACCAATTTTGGGTTTTACGTCAAAATTGCATAGAAATTTTTCTTATAAGTAACATTTACGTGCAAGATAGTCGCAAATGTTGCAAACTGATAAAGCCGGTGAATAGGAGAATATTTGGCATCTCGCTCAATTAAAAGTGCAACCTACTAGGAACAATATCGGGAAATTGAGTTTTCAATTTGATGAGGAGTTAGGCGCGCTCCAACTACATACTGTTATCAAGAACATAGACAACATATATAACAGATTAGTATTTTAAGTTTAATTTCAGAAACGCGGATATATCCAAGGATTTTTATGCATATTCTGTATGCGCGAAGATCATGCTATGTTAATTTTGCGCAGAGCGGGTCGTAACATTCATTATATACATTCAAATCGGATATCGATTTGCAGCTTGATATTAAAATTTACTCTTGTGAAAATTATCTTGTTCAACCTATTGCAAACAATTAGCAAAAGACCAGGCCACGTTAATTCTATATACACGTGCATGTATGTATTTTCAATGTATATGTGTGTGAATACATACATTTTATTGCTTGCTAGATTTGTCGGTAAGCAAGTACAGCTTAAAGCAACTTGTTATACTCATTATCAAGATATGGGAGCGTATTATTTGGTTAATTCCCATTGCAATGTTTGGAAAAGGGAATCAGAATGCTCGACAATTGAGATTCTAAGCATCCGTCTGTTTATTACATTCTTCAATGGTTCAAATATTGAAATAGAAAAACGGTCAAATTTTTAAAAATAGAAAATACATACTAGCTCTCTATCGCTAATCCATTAGCTATGGCAAACATAGGTATGGAATTTAGCGCAAGTATTTATAAGTTTCGTATAGAATTGGGGACGATTATTCGAAATGTTTTAAGACATGAAGAAGAGCATGTTTCACCCGGTTTGTTGCAATAAAAATTTGAGCTGTTGTAGCCTACTTCTCTCATGGATCGGTGAAATGTGATAGATTTGTATACAGTTCGAGTTTTGTAAACTTCAAATATATGTGTGTATGTGTGCTCATGTATTATGTATGTAATTGCGTTCGTGCAATTTGGTAATGATAGAAATTTGGAAATAGAAGTATCAGTATCATTGTATGTATTTGTCTTCGCACTGAATGATCTCGACCATAACTGAAGCTCTGATACCATTTCTATACGCGGACTTTGTTTTGATAATATTTAAAAAAAAAAATGTGTTTACTTTTTTTCGTCACCTGAACCATACAGTACCTGTGCATATATACATATATGCATCAATGTATATACGTATAAAATATTAATTTACTCACTCAAAGCCAATTTACTGTAAAATGGTTTACAGTAGGTAGCATCACTAGTGAAGTTGTCTGATAATTTTTGTTACATCTTTACGCAATCAACCCCGAACTCAACGCAATATATAAAGTTTAACTTTGTTTTCTCTTTAAACTTAAAAAAAATGTTTTTTTTTATATAAAATTTGCGAGAGTTATACAATTGATTACACACAAACGAACTGTATAGAATAAGCCAATGTTCCTAATAAGCAAAAAGAATCGTATACAAAGAAATTCCCGCTGTATTGCTTAACTCAACCATATTGCATTCCCTTCTAATTTGGAATCCAATACAAAATATAATTTGCTTTATCCCGTAACCAACACATACGACCACATTAAGTTAACTTATTGGGGTCTCTTTTCATTTATTTAGTTATTTTTTTTAATATTATTCTTGAAGAATGAATCGATTTTAATTTACATCGATGGCCTATGGTCAGCTTGAGAAAGCTGTGCATTAAAAGAGTTTTCTAAATATATTTTCCTTAACTGCAATAAATTCAAAGATGATGACATTATAGCCGTTAGAAGCGCAGCCAGCAAATGACTTGACTTTCAGTTTGTGCATCATCATAATTTAATTAAAAACCTATTATTTATACTGATGGAAAAATTTTGATTGTTGCAATGTTTTCTTATAATGTAAATATATATATGTAACGGTGTTGTATTACACGCTGCGTAATCTAGTACTACCCGAATACAATTACATATAATAACAGCGTGAAAATTGTCAGCAATATTGTCGTCTCTCGAAATTGGCCATTCGTTCGCCCCTTGCCTATTTCATCACATTGTGTAACAAGTTTTTAGATGAAACCTCTGATGGATTCTTAATTGC
The DNA here is from genome assembly GCA_001077435.1 of Glossina morsitans morsitans. Lineage (NCBI taxonomy): Eukaryota > Metazoa > Arthropoda > Insecta > Diptera > Glossinidae > Glossina > Glossina morsitans. The sequence continues at coordinate 12,641 of CCAG010015254.1, forward strand.
ATTGAAAGATAAGCTTAAAGTTTGGAGATTGCGTAAGAGAGGAAAGAGAATAAAAGGTCTCGTGTGCAAAAAAAAATTGGCTTTAACTGTATGGTATTTGTCTTTTCCGTAATACAATTTCTCTTCACACGGTGAAACACGGCGACGGAAAATTTAAAAATTAAGAGTTTGTGCACAAATTTGACGGTAGTTAAACCGATACTGCTGCTGTTTTATTTTATGTATAATTGTTTTTGCTCGTTTGTCGGTTTGTCGACAATTGTCAATGCGAAAAGTAAGCAACTGCCGGTAACTATGTATGCCTATGCATGTATGCATGCATTCATCGAAGCGAACGAAGGTACGATGCTATACAGTCAGTTGACTTCCGTGCTATTGTAAAGTAAACGACAGCTTCTTACCTAAATCAAAAACAAAAGCAGAACAATATTGAATGAATAGATGTGCTAGGCATTATAAAACGTCGTTCATCTTCACCTATAATTGCGTTTGTATAAATAGTCAGTAATGCTTCGAGGAAGTCAAGGTGTTATTAATTCGACTTGAATCGCTCAGCGTGTGTGCGAGAGAAACTTTTACTTTTTCTTTCCTTCTTTCTTTCTTTCTTTCTCTTTTTGAAAATTACGCTCGAATGTCTTATTTATTGAATGGTCGCGCCTGCGCAACTACTGTAAAGTATAATATTTATGAATGGGCTCGATGACGTATGTGGTTGTTGGCAGCTGTTATCAGCAGGCAATAAATGTGTTAGTGGTCCGTGTTAAATGCGTTTTTGTGTATTTGATGTGGCATAATGATAAACCATTCATTCTTTTGTCTGTTCGTGTTGCTTCATTTGCAAAGGTTTCACAGTGTGTACGCGTACGTATGTACGATTCATGCGCACAAAATAAATAAATACACACATACAAACACAGATGCGCACACACACAAACACACAGCCTATGCTTGTGTACGCTATGATAGAAATATGAAGTTAAGAATAAGTATAAATATACGCACGCGAAACCAAGGATCAGAGCATGTGTGTTTTAGATTATAGTTATGTTATGTGTCCGCGAGTAAATAACAACTAACTCAGTGCCTCTGAATATTGAGCGAAAGTA
>CCAG010015260.1:0-88632 GCA_001077435.1 Glossina morsitans morsitans
TGACTTTCGTTTCATGTTATATCTTGAATTATGTGTTCATCACTTTTTGAAGACATTACTATTTACGTCGCTTCGTAGGACTATTTCCTGAAATCTGGCGGTTTCATCTTTAACACTAAGAACTCACGTACCAAGCTTCAGCGGACAAACGGAGAAGATTGAGTCTTCGTAAGAACTTACTTTCCTTAAGAATTGTGAACTTGAACTGTTACATACGGCAGAGTAAACTTAGTATATGTGCACCTTTTGGCGCCAGTTTGAGAACAATTCGAAACGTTCGGTTGCTTCTGTCGAATGGGTATAAATTTGTGATGACAATTCTGATCTTAGCCGAGAACAAATTTTTGCACTTTAATTTTTACAATCCCTTTAAAATAACGTTCTGCAAAGCAGCACGTATGAGATTCTCTAAAAACTTTTTGTAACATTTTTGTGAATAAAAAGAGGTGTCTTTTTTTTTTGGTACCAAAAAAATTGAATTGTTTTCACAATAAATGCTCGTTAATCAAACAAAAACCAATATTTTTACACTGCTCTACATACTTCTCTGGCAAAAAGGCGTATGGATTAGGTGTAGTTTTAAACGCTACACCACTTGCGGCACAAAGGTGTGTTGAGTTTGTGCAGATGTATGCAGCAGTACATTATACCAATCGATTCATCCGTCCGTCAGTCTGTCTTGTTTTTCTTGTGTTCAACTTACAGCTCGTAGCTTTTGAGATGTTTTGATGAAATTTGCCGGTACACCGACATTTTTTTGCCGAAGAACGAAGGTCACCGAAAAAGGTTCGGATCGAACAACTTCTTCGATAATTTTCAATATAACTGCTTATATGAAACAATCGTTATACGAATAACTGTTAGGCAGTGCATGGGCGGTTAATGGCAGGCCGTGTCTTTTTACTTCTTTTTTAATTCAAATTTGCACTAACTGCACTGCTGGCCGCATCCAGGCCCTAAAATTAAAGCTAGTTTATGGGAATGACTTCGGTGTTGCCAAAATATTTCTTTTGGCTAAATGCTTACATATATGCTTAAAAACTTCCTCGAATATTATTGTTCTATTAGCAAAAAAGGCTGTGACGTTATCCCTGAAAAGCCGGATAAAAACAAATTTAACTCGTATTTACTCCATATAGCGAATGTCTGATTACATGTTAAGAATTTTTAAAATCTATTTATTTAACTATAAAATGCATGCAAATATAGGTAAAAAATGTCACATTTTATAAAAATTAACATTTTTGTGTAAACAATCATCAACAACACGTTAAGCAATCTTAGAGCAGCTTATGTTGAAATCGTAAAAGAATTTAAATTATTGTTATTCTTAGGGTGTTCTCTTAACCATCTAAATAACTAACTAGCTAACTAACTAATTAAACAAAAACAACATATAATTAATTATTTATCATTTAGAACGATAGTGATATGGGTCTCCAGATAAGATTAACACTACGGAGTAAGATTTATTATTGTTGTTATTATCTATATATATATATATATATATATATATATATATAAAAAGTGATTGCATTATTTACGTACAAATATCTGTGTGGCTTACAAAGCTTGTAAACAAATCAAGTATACGAGGGGTTAAAAAGATTTGGTTTTATTGCCGGGTTAAAGAACGGCAAGCAAAATCGTTATATTGGGGCCACTGCAGTGATATGAATGCATGAACGGCGGATATTCAGCTGATTTCACTAACCTTTTCAATTTCGACTTTTACTTTCGCGATAATCCATCCGACTCTAATCATAAGGAAAAAAAATATTCAGTGTTTGAAATAATTTCTATCGTTTGTCTTCTTTTGCCAACCACTGGAGGTTAATTTACATTTTAGACAAATGAGAAAAACTAAAAAAGTCAAGGGGAATGAACTGCCTCCAAGACGGACTCAAATTAACTTCTCTAATACTTTTAATCGTACTGATTCGTCCACAAAGTTTTCCGATTCTTAATCATTCACATCGATCTCAATATTCAGATCGTACGCGATTTTTGTTCCGAATGATTGTCTTGACCTGACGTAAGTCGCAGCATATATGATATTTTATGACGCAGATAGGTGATCGATAAGATTTTTGGAGAAGACCGACGGCATTTAAGCAGTTTAAGTAGAGTTAAAATGTTTAAGACAATGTTGACAGGTAAAAGAGCTATGCTACACCACCCTACAGTCATTCGCTCGTATAACGACTTTTCAAATATGCGGTAAAGCATGTCGGTATACGAAATTTCTTCACTATTTCTTGCCTCCGTCTGGGTATTGCATGCATCCGCACACACTTAATATGCCCTTGTACCGCAAGTCACGTATAGGATACAATTACACATGTATATATGTAAAAGGTGTACAATTAAATTCTCAGTGTTGCAATTGTTTCCTTTGTAAAGAATACGGAACGCGTTCATTTCTCCCGCTATTTCGGGTATACAAAACTTTGACGAGTGTGGGTGTGCATCTAAGTGTAAAAAGATGGATGTCAGTAAATAAAATTTACCCCACTGCGTACTGTTGTGCTTTAAACTAGAAAAATATGTATCTAAAGCTACTGAAGTGATTAACTTGACTTCGGGTGAAAATGCAATAAGTTACGATAAATATATTTTATGATGAAAATCATCGAGATATGCGAATGCTGTGGGGAATTTTGACGAATAACATACAACTATTTCTCGGACTATTCCCGTTATAATGATGTTCATGAAAAATAAACTTTTCTATGGCGATAAGTTTATGACTGCGACAGCTATTAAGACAAAATTGTATTAGGTTATCTGATGGAGGGTATTTAAAAATCGACTTAGCCTAACTACATAATATTAACTTGTTATTTTATCAAAGGATTCGATCATCTGCGGCTTCCAATATAAACCGTTCACGATAACTATATTTTTAGTTAAAATTTGCAAAGGAGTACGGCCCAAGCAAACCACCAGCTTTAGAAGCACACCAGATAGTGACGCTTAGCGGATATATTGCGGATGGTTTCTCTTGACTCATTCCTAGACTCAATGGACTGCTAGTTTAACAATATTACTCATCTATGTCTGATCACTGAGTTGAAAATGTGTCTCATCATCAAATATGATGAAATTTCTTTTTGCAAAATTCTCACTCAAAAGAGTACAAATTTTTGATTACGGCTGTCGCCACAATTATTCTGACTTTTTGTTTCATGCATAATCGGCATGTTTGTACTTTGCAATGAAGTAAAAACTACATCGCTTTTCAAATAAGTTATGAAATTCTATCACTTGTAATACAAGGTTACATTAACCCTTGGGATAATGTTTCAAGTCCGTCTGTCCGTCCACCTGTCTTGCGTTCACTATACAGGTCATCATTCTTGAAATATTTTGATGAAATTTCATACACGAGTATGTTTTGGTCCAACGATGAACACTTTTGAAAATGGTCCGGAGGGGTCCACTTTTTCGACCACTTTCCATATAATGACTTATTTTGAAAAGTCGTCATATGAATGAATAATCGTATTAAGCGCAATTGCGTAGGGCATTTAGTGATGGGCTTTTACTTGTTAGCTTTAAAATTTTATTATTTACACGAAAAGCGTAAAAATGTTTATTTGATTTATTATAAGACTACTAGATATTATGGATGAACAAAATGAATAGGAATGTTTTATAACAACAATATTTGTCGATATATTGCATGAGAGAAAATTCGCATATCTCGCCGGCATATAAAATGAAACCGCAACGAGGTTGCAAATCACATCTTAGATTAAACGAAATTAGGAATTCTAAGCAAAGCAAATTCAAATTTCAGGCGTAAAATTGCTTTCAACACTTGAAGGGTGAGAACTTGATGTGTGTTTTTCAATTGTATATAAATGGGAAAACAAGTTAATTAATATCAAATATTTATTATGATAATCCTTGAAACATTGAATGTAAATGAGGATGATCGCATTGCATGGGAAAATGTGAAGCATTAAGTGATTTCAAACACACGAACGGCACTTGTGACTGGCAAAAAAATTCAAGAAATTCTACAAATTTTACATTTCCTTACTTTTTTTCCTTTTTCTGCATCACCACTTTCGCGCTTGTCATACCGATTACATAAGATTGCAGTTAAGCAGTTAACACTTTACCAAATTCTCTCTGATAACGACTTCGTTGTGGTTTATACCATCGCGCGGAATATCTGGGGTCTTCGTACGCTCAGGTGAAGTCGCCTGCGCACTTTTTATTATAAAATCTCTTACTTTCACGATATTGGCGCTAAATTACGATAAGCTCATCTATCACAAACTTGGACGACCCATTTGGGTCGTCTAAATAACACTTATCGATCAGTACCTTATCTTTTCCGGTCACCGCGAATGCTAAGTCATTTAAGATGATCTAACAACGCCGAAGCTTGGAAGACAAAGTAACCAGTTGTACCTCAATATGAACTAACAAATGACTGTTTATAAGCATGACAACGGATTAATTAGCGTGATAGGTCGGTAAAGTGTTAACAACCGCGAATACCTAGTCACCGTGCTAGGGCTTACCGCCCAATGCGATAGACCATACTTTGTTTATGATAGGCGTGTGGTCGTTTAGGGGTAAGTAAGCTCCGTCGGTAAATTCATAGCACTTACCGAACGAGCGTATTCCTTCCACTCTATCCATCGCTCTCACTCTTCCCATTTCATCGTATTACACGTATGCGGGATATCCGTTGCGCGATTGTTTAACATGAATAAGGGAATAGGGGTCTTTAGCCAAAGCTAATTGTCTTTGCTTTCGTCGTTTGACTAGAACACCAAACGTACGTTGGCTTCGAAAGTCAGCGATGCATGTATCCATTCGTCTCATCACCTAAGAATTGATCAATTTCGTCGTTACAATAGGATGAGTTCAAGTAAGTACGATATTCGGTTAGAGTGCGAAAACACACGATTAACGATTATCAGGTGATTCGACTTTGTTTGGTCTTTAATCCAAGATAGCAATGGGTGTAATTACGTTCGACCTAAGACGAATTTACGTCTTTTCGCGTTTATTTATTTATTCACCTATAATAATATTTGAGGACTTCTGTACAATACACTGAAAATCTTATTATTACAATACAGAAGTGATGAATAGAGTACGTCTGCACTGTGGCATGTAATACATATATGCCCTAATATGTATATGTTCCTAACATGACCAATGCTTTAACGCTTTCAGCTACTGAAAGATTTTTATGTAACGATCCTAACTTATCGATTAAAACTAACTGAAGAAATTACATAAAACTTGGTGTTTTCGAAATGTGGTTTCAATTAGGTCGTCCAGCATGCTTGATGGAAACTGATCTGAAATAACAAAAAAAAAAAAGAAAAAGAAACTCAAAAATTATACTCGAGAAGGACCGACTGTTTTACTTTGCCAAATACCAAAAATGATACCTTGTTTCCATGTAGAGGCATATTTTTCCTGAGGGCTCTTGTATATGAGAGCGAGCCCAAAACAGGAACTGAATTGATGCATAGTTAGCAAATTTAGTTTTCTTGTAAAAGCTATTCTTCACCTATTTCTTGGCATATAAATTCTGCTGGAAAGATAGTCCAAGTTTCGTACAATCAATCACTTTTTATGTCCAATTACTTTTGTCATCTAATTTTCATTGTGCTGCACGCAAGTTTTCACCAGGTGATTCAAAGAATGGACCCCTTGGGTTCAAATTTTGCACATCAACTTGGTGGATTCTTATTACTCAGCGGCTTTTGTTGAGAGATTTTGAAAACTTTGAATTTTTTGCGTGTAACAACTTCTTCACAAAAAGGCATTATATGGAGATATGATGTACTTTATATCACCCTTTTCGGAACTATTTTTCCACGTTCTACCTTCTAAATCGTGTTAACGTTTTTACTTTTTCGTTCACTTATCGTCTATTGTTCGGACTACGAATACCGCATAGTGTAAACTAGAAAGCGGAAACGTGTTCTAATTTTTACTTGGATCCGGAAAGTCGGATAGGTTGACTAAAAAAACCGAAAACGAAACTTAAATAAGCGTAGATTTCAGAACTTTGTTGGGCAACGTAACGTTTGATTCATCCGCAATTGTTTCTGATATAAAAGAAAAAAATATATATATACAAAAAATAGATAAACCAAAGTTCACTTATTTGTCAATGCACTAACGTCACGGAAAATAACCAAGGTTTGAAACAAACCTTAACCTCGCAATGTTCTCCTAGGCTTTCAAGCTCGTTGCTCAAGCTAGACATAATTTTGTGTGTGCTCTTTGATAAATGACCCAACAAGTCTATTCCAAATACTAACTTCACTTGGCATAACCTTGGCATTTATAAACGCCAGTCAAGGATAAATAAAGAAATTTTTGAACAACAGTCCTGCCGATATAAATTTTTAAAATGGCTGGCATAACAGCCGATTAGATGGGAAAAAAATTTCCTCAAAATTGAAACCCGACTCTCTACTCTCTATCTGTCTATCGACTTTGACGTACTGCCAGTAGCTTCACTTTGCATTCGATTGCCTTGAAATGGTTGCACGAACTTGAAAATAAGATTCCAGCCATTTTCTCGATTTTTCGATTCTATTCGCGTCTATGATATCTACAATCATTCACATTCTGAGATGAATTATTGTCATCCGTTGTGGTGAGGCATGGCAAGGATTTGTACTCTCATATGTCAAAACCCAAATATTAATAAAAAAAGTGAATTTTAGTTTTTTTAAATTAACTTATTTTTGATGGAAACAAGGTAATATCATCTCACGAAGCAGACAAAATTATTGCACTTACTTAACGAATCATCTTAAAGCTTAGGGAGAATAAGGTTCATCTGTCGCCTCCCCCCTTCACGCTTCGCCCCAATTGACGGGATGCTTTAAAATATCGAGAAATAAACATAGACCGAAACAATGCATTAAAGTTTTCAATATAGGCTAGCACATGGTCTAAATTATCCGGTAGCCTGCAAATCCATACTTTGTACAGTTATAAACAAAGATATCGAGAATGAATAAATAAATATAGAAATTTGCAATTCTTCCCACAATAACGATGGCGTTGAAATAAAATTTGAAAAAAGGAAAATTTTATTACCAACAACACCTAATAATTAACAGTAATTAAGATTTGCTGGAAATGGTTTTAGAAGGCTTTTAATAAAACAAAGGGAAAAAAACTGCACAAGTGTTTTTTTTAATCAGTTCGAATTCAAACATCCACACGTTTAACAAACGATCCAAGGTGAATAGAATATAATTTACGCACTCATGTAGATCGAGTGTTGGAAAAGTTTCACGTAGACTCTCGCAGATGAACTAACATTTTAAACAAATTTTCTCCTCTGCGAAAGGTCGCAAAAAAAAGGAATTCTTTTGTAGTAGCATTGCTGGCACTGGTCACAGAGAAAATCATCATTACCAGTAATTCAGTTTAGTTGTTAGCCATATAATTAGCCCAAATTGCTATCTTAGTTAGTTAGTTAGTTAGTTAGTTATACATAAGTAAAACACTTCTATACATAATATATATGTAATTATGATGGAATATATATTCGGGAATAGATTAAATTAAATTAGATTGAGATGTCAGACCGAATCAGAACAACTCTCACATAGGTCACATCACATAATCCACCGAAAAGGAAAGACCGAGAATCCAGACAGTGAGAGGGAAACTGGCTGATGTAGTTATTCAAAAAATGATTTCTAAATAGATTTTGATAGACATGATATGCAATAACGATAACTATATCGAAATCGATTACAACATCTGTGGCTTTAATACATAAGGACAGAGAGATATTCTGTTAAAACTGATTTTGTAATACTTTGTCTGTACAAACCTTTACATAAAATAATCCACATGAAAAGAACGTTTGGAGAGCCTTTGTCATTCATATATTATTTACTTTAGTCGAAAAAGTGCTGCACAGGATTTTTGCTTTTAGCGTATTCGCAATGCTTGCTTTACAACATTTTGGAAAATTAAAGAAAACGGTGCAGAATAAAAGTCCATAACAATTGTAATTATTTGGGAAACAAAAAGTTACAATTTAAACAAACGCGCACTCGTAAATTGTAAATAAATGGCTCTCGCGTTAACGAAAAGCAAGAAAGAAAAACTCAACTCTTTGTCTCCAACAACGACTAAAATTGTTGTGCAGCTATCTACTGAATCGAAAGGAATATAAATACAAAGTTTTTTTTTTTTTTATTATTTATTAGATACACAGATGCAGACAATAGATGAATCTCGTTAGTGGTTTCTTGCTGTCTTTGTTGTTGTTGTTGTTGTTGACAACTTTTCGTTCCGGTACCTTAGTTATTTTGTTTTTGATTTGTATTTTCTGTTACAAGCTTTGCCACATTTTTGTTGCACTTATTTCCACCAAAAAAAAAAAAAAAAAAAAACAAAGCAAAATAAAACGAAGTAACGCAAAAACATACATCAACTCTCGTTATTGTAGGTTACACGGCAAAAAAACACGAAAGCAACTGCATTCCCATGCACGCTCTTTTACAAACAAATGAATGAATTAAAACAAAAATTAAATCCAAATATGCATGCCTATGTGCGTATATTTGTATTCGCATATCTATGAAACAAAACATTAGCAGCATTAACCGTTTCAGCAACCGCACATGTCGAAAAGTTTTTCATAATTTTATCTTTAATTTATCATTAATTATACGTAAATTAATAGTTTTCTTCTCAATATTATATTTATTTACGCATATTCGTTCGCACAAAGCTTCGCGATAAACAATTTGCACATCTTCTGTACCGTTCGGAAACTAAATCCAATGCTGCTGAGCTGAATAACTCCAAGCGAAAATATTTCATTTCACAAAATATACAAAATAACGTACATTTTATTTTATACACAGTCCCGCGATAAAAAACTTCACCGTCCAACACGAATGAATTCGAATTCAATTTTAAAATGTACTTTGGTGTCTTTCCTGTACATTTCTTACCTAGAAACTGAGTGAACTATCTAAATATCTACATTTAGATGTCTATAGATACAATTGTATCTACACAATACCATACAAGATGTGCAAAAACGCGCCTTTCAGACGCAACCAAAAATATCTGGAGAGAAACAATTTTATGCTCAGAAAAGTCGAAAACAAAGAAATATACGGGAAAGTAAGTTTTACTCTCAGAAATAGAATTTTATTATACTCTCAGCTCATCATAAGAAAAGTACAGCAAAGTTAATTTTACTCTCAAAAAATAAGCGGAAAATAAAAGAGGAGAGGACATTATGTATGAATGCTCATAGCAGAGCAAGTTATTTTTGAACGTTTAATCACGAACTCGAACTTGTATGCCGCAAATGCATGCAGCTCACGAACTCGAGCATGGATTTTATTCATGCGCATAGCAAAGTAAATTTTACTCTCCGAAAAGACAAAAAGAGTTTTATAAAAATATACGGCAAAGTCAATTTTAATCTTAGCAATAAGACGAAAGCTTAGATGCTAGTGCTTTAAGAAGTTAGTCTTAGAATTTATTCTCTGGCTAAATTTATATAGAAATAATAATAATAATAATAATAATAATCTTAGCAAAATAACGTGCAACTCCAACTGCAACTGCAACTCGCAACTAATTCAAAGAGAAAAAAAGAATTTTTTAGTTGGATTAGCTAGAGATGAGCGGCATACTCATGTTGTCGAACCGTTTGCAACACCGAATAGAAAACTTCAAAAGTCCCACATTACATTCTGTCACGCATTTAGTTTGTAATAAAAGCGTATAATTAAATATTGTACTCTACTCTGAGCACTCCGTGCTCTGAAGAATCGCTATTTTCCCGCTATTCATTTAAATATTCCAAATATAAGTGTTTTTGTTGTTGTTTAAAATTTTTCCTTTTTGAAAGCAAAATTTACTCTACTGTGTGTTCTATGAAAGCCTTTTTGCCTTTTTGTGTGTGAAAGAGTGCAATTTCCTTTGCTGTGAGAAAAAAATCGGCTAAAAAAATGTAGCATATGTTTAGATGTATGTTCATGTAACCAATTGTTAAAAAGTGCTGATTCGCTCTCTATTTCTTTCTCTGTTTTCCAGACAGGCAACAATGAGTAAAGCAACATTTTACACTAACAATGTCAGCAGTACCTGAGTAAATGATCCCGAATAAAGAGTACGATTAAAAACCGAAATATTGTGGTGCGCTGAACGAAATCATTTCCCATAAACGACAAGTGTGTTGGCCGAGCTCTCAACACAATAACAATATTTGACTGCAAAACAATGTTCGCGTCGTTTTCATTTATTGTTTTTTAAATGACACAAAGGAGAAAGATATGCATTTGTATATGCATGTACAAGAATGACTTTTTATTAAGCGAACTTCATCAAACTCCCTTGCCGTTTATTTGTGCCATTTTGAAGTTGTGTTTGGTTTGTGCCTTCTTTCAACACGAAAATAAATGCATCAGAGCTTTTTAACAGATAAAAAATAAAACAATAGATAAGTAATACTGGTACAGCTGGTATTATAGATAATAAATACTGCCTCTGGATAAGAAGCAAACTGAACTTGACTTGACTGAACTTGTTAGAAATTGTTTGCACGAAATTATAGTGTGGGGTTTGCTTAAAATGTTTGGAGCACTTGGACAAAAAATGATGAATTAAATGGAAAAATGCTGAAAGCTTTTTTTCTACTCACATAGCATTTTTGCTTTGCTTTTATCTTATTTTATTTTGATCATACAGGGTGTGCACTAATTTCTGGAGAGCGATCACTTTGTTCGTCTGCCCGTGCGTAATGTGTAATGTTTGTTGTGTTGCCGACCTATAAGGCACCTCGTGTTGGAAGTATAAGTTCGTGGTGTAAAAGCTCTGACAAAACTCGTTTTGATATTGGACTTACCCAAGGAAAATGCCGCTTAAACAACCCGAAGAACTAAAGCTCCTAATATATGATTTTTTTTCTTTTCTTACAAAAAAAGCTATTGTTCTCACATTCTACAAAGGTTCTTCGCGTTACTGGACAGCTGGACAGCTCTTCGCATAAAGCCATGACGACCCAAGATTGTATGCCCGAACATTCCCGTGCTTACCTAGCCACTTATCTTCCCGTACCTTAATCCCCTACTCCTAACGAAATCCAAACCACTATTTCATCGCTGATGAGCTTCTATATCCTGTGTATATGTCAATGGAAAATTGTTGCTTGTAGTTTCCAAACGTAGGCCAATACAATGTCTGAAATTATGCCACAGATAGACAATGAGTCCGTATTTATTCACTATTGTAGTGATACGCATGAATGCGCATTTACTTCACGCAGTAAGTTGCAAGCTCTACAATTACCTGTCGGTTAACTTTGTACATTGGGCTTGCATATTCCAATTCGAGATGGAATTCTTCTTTAAATGCCTATAACATATTTTGAATTGATTTCCATGAATTGCATCTAAAGATGACTTCAAATTAAAAATACCCAGCGATCCGGATAAGAAGGAATAAAAATGTTGAAGCATGAATGATAATCAGATCACTTATACTAAGTGGATTTCTCATCCAGAAAGGATAACATTTATCATAATTATTTTTAATAGAAAGAAAGAACCCAGGACCAATAGAAGAAAGGAATATTAATAATGATCTGCCAAAAAATATGCTACGAAAATACAGATAATTTGGAAAGCTGGTTCTCTCTTGAGAAATGAAACCAAGAAAATAAAGATTACATTTCTGTTGACAAAATAGCGCTTAAACTTTTACACTGAGCACATTTCTTTATATAACATTTCATGTTATAATCACGGAAAGCAAGGTTGTATTCCGATTTACAAAAAACAAAAGGACTGCATTTAAACCGTAACCTCCAGATAAAAAGCTATGGCAAAAGCTTTTTACAACTCCAGCCTCACATTTATTCATGTGGTGCGCACGGGACATAGTTTCCAAATTAAATAAAATTGAAAACAGAAATGGAATAATGGGCCTGAGTGCAGGCGTAAGGAATTTATAAGATATTAATAAGATATTTATACGATTTTCTCATTTAATAGAAATAAAGTTAATTACTTCAAGACATCAATGCCTATGAAAATGAGCTCAATGAATTGAAACACCATTAACATACCGTGGGTGCTCGGACATTCTAAAGTTTTAAGAGTCAAATTTTCTTCTCTGATGAAATCGAAATCAAATTTCATTGATATTCTGATATTTTGGAAAACTATCGATTTAATTTAACTCATCTTCTCTAACACAAATTCAATTCTTAGTTGAATTCTTAATCTATATATGCATACACACGAGAGGTGAGAAGCAAAGAATAAATAAGTTAGAGATAAAGTAAGAGGTCATTAATAGAGCGTTGCCATCACCTTTGTCTTTACCGGGTTACCATCTTACAATGCATTACATAAATGAATCAACTTTTATTCATTTCGCTTTGATTCGTCCTCAGTCGACTTGATTTTTTTTTTTTAATTATATGACACCAATCACTTAGGAGATGTCTCCCATTCGTACAATAGGGTACCGATTGAAAAGAAGTGAGAAAAGTGAGGAAGAGGGGAAGAGATGGGGGAAAAGGCCACAGCCTAACGGACGTATGTTCACTCGCCGTTACCGGCCTTTATCGACTGAGCATTCGCTATAACTACGCCCAAAGTTACCGCACTGAGATTTGAGCGATAGCGATTTCATCAAGCGATAGCACTGCGAATGAATCTAACGCAAGTAAACGCAGGTGTCTTTCTGAAACCAACACTACAGTCCGCCTTGTTCGCATTGAAAAAGATATAAGACCGTAAGTAAATTATCAATAAAACAATTTCTCCAAGTATGCGAAAAAATACAGTGGAAAAAAGCAACCAACCATTTCTTAAACTACACCATCCGTACATGAGCAAAATGTGAAATATGTATCTTCAGGATCATCCGTAGAATATAAATGCAAATTTTTATCTTTGTATCTCTTGTGGTTTATAAGTAAGTGGGAAAAAAACAAATTTCTTTTTCGTTTCGAAAACACAGATTGCGTCAGATGATGTGGTGCTGCTGTGTGTGAATAGCGATTATATGGATCGCACTCCTCGCACTATACAGGATATATGTCACTAGTATACATCAATAATTGACTCGTCCGCTAAAAGGTTCCCAAGACTTCTTTCCATGGTTATGTGACATCAATTGGAATGAATGTGTTTTACGTATGTGTCTTTAGAGAATTATAAGAGAGAGTGAAATAAATATTCTTTGTATGAGACGCTGGGTTATGACACGTCAGACACGGATAGCTGGCAGCGAAAAGTGTTAATGCAGTCGCTTTTCTCGCTTTAGAAACCCTATCTTGACGACACAGTGGTAAGAATGAGAATAAAACGCAAAATAATCATTAAATTATTCGGGCTAAGCAGGCAGCAGCAATAAAAAATATTTCAAAAACAACGGATTTTATTTTTTTTAATTTGAAACCATTTATTATCTGTCTTTGTTATATGTGTTTTATGTATATAATTTATTCTAAGGATAACGTAATCATGTATATATATATATATATATGTATGATTGTACATATAAAATTTAGCTTGAATTCATCATTTATTTGATCATTTAAAGAGCGGTAAAAACTTTTTAGTAAATTATTGATAAAAAGTATAAAAGAGGGTCTAATACACAATCGATATATATATTCATTTAAAAATTATTTCAATATCTAATATTTAGCAATCTTTGAGATTATGTCACATACAATTTGAATTTGACTGTTTTGACAAGACGTGAAGTAATGAATTGAAATAGAGAAAGGTGAGAAAGTGGCCATCACCTTGAGGCCATCTTAGGTCATCTTAGATACCCACCACATCAAGCGCATATTTATATGAATGTAAATTTTTTGATAATTTTTGGATGATGCATTTGGACAATCCGACTAAAAGTGTTCGATAATTTGGATTATGAATATTTATAAAAAATTTTAGAAATTTTTGGATCACACGCTCTAGGTTTTAATGTGTTGATGAAAATTATTGCAATTTTGCACTTTGTTTTTAGACTTTTTATGCGCTACAGCAGCAGCTTGTGTCCATGTATCCAACAGCCAGAGAGACTTGAGTAAGGCTCACCACCTCTTATATTATGCTGATCAATTCAGAATCATTTTCGGAATCGATTTAAGCTTGGCTTAAGCTGGTTTGTCAGTCTTGTTTTTTTTTTTTTGTCTAACATCGACTAGTTTTGGCCCAAGGATCACCGCTATTGATAACGAACACTTGCACGTCTCGTTTTGAAAAGTCATTACGTGAATAGCAGTGTTAAACGGCAGACATGTTTTGCCTTCTTATGAGCTACAGAAATAAATGGACGGACAGACGTGCTCCCAAACTTTATATAGTCGAAGTTTAGATATTCCTTTGCGGGGGTGTCTTAATCTTACGAACGAAAATACATTCTTTGATGATGGCCATAAATTTTTGTTATTTATTTTTTAATTTACTCTCTTTTTCCAAAATAAAATTATGCCAAAACGAATAAAATTTGAAAGTTTCCCTTTTTAATTTTTGTTTTGTTCTTTTTGTTTGATGGCGGCGGGGGAGGATTTGGAGAAAAACTAGAGAAGAATCTTAAATTCTTAAATAATAAATGACTACAAGTTTACTTTAAAGGTATAAAATAATAATTAGTGAAAAAAAGTCTTCTTGAAGAAACGGTATTAAGATTAATTATGAGATTAAAATGAAAAATACCAAAAAAAACTATAATAATAATAATAATAATTATAATAATAATAATAATGATAATCATATAGTAATAAAAAAGCACAATCAGACTTGAAAATTTTTTAAATTAGTGTTTAAGCAATAAAAAAATTTCTTTATAATTAAAAACTATAATAATTTTATATTTAATATTGAAATTTATATAAATTTATCCAATTATAAAATTTTGGAAATTTCCTTTTTTTTGTTTTCCACAAATCTATATTAAATCTTTGCAAAATTTTTTTATGTGAAAAAAAAGAAAAAAAAAAAAAAACAATCGGTTTTTACCGAATGTTTTCGATACCCATCAATCGCTTGTCTTTGTTTTCGTAACCCGTAAATGTATGATACGTTGAAAATATATCACAAGGATGTAATATGGTAAGCTAACATGCTATGTAAGCGTAAGGCCATAAAAAATATTCTTAAAGCATACCATACCTATGCTTTGTTAACTTGCCCGAAATATCGCCGATTTAATTTTAATGGATAGAAGTCAAGTGAGTAGATTTCTAATATAAAAAATTGTTATTAACTGAGAGTGGCTTAGAGAGAATTCTAAATCTCGGCAAGCCGGAGGTCTAAAATATGTTTTAACAACAATATTATACGGCAGTATTGGGTACGTAATATGCTATGGAACATTAAGCATCCCGTTGCAAAGCTATTCGGTAATATATATAGTGGCAGGGACTGCCAATAAAGCATGCCATCATATTTCAGCTTCCGCGAATACATTTTTAGTCGATAATTTTCTATTTCAAGATCCCCTTCCGTCATTGTTATCAAATTTAGTTCGTTTTTGCGTTAAGGAAGCAAGCCATCGTAAATTTTGTAGAAAATCAATTTTATTTTTTTTATTGAGCGAGAGAGTAAGGCAGAGAGAAAGAGACAGACAGACAGAGAGAGAAAGAGAGAGAGAGAGAGAGAGAGAGAGACTTATTATCCATTTATTTTTATTGTAACAACAACAACAAATAGTTGCATTTTTATTGAAACTTAAGCATTCGCTGGTATATTCCTTTTATGTACCTGTCGATATCGTTGATGTGCTGTTTATACCCTACACCACTCGTGATACAACAGTGTATTAAGTTTTTGCGAATGTATGCAAGACCCACAGACCCTTGAGATGACAAGCCCACCTTTTATAATATTATACCGGTCGATTCAGAGAGTTATTCTAATTTTGTCTGTCCGCCTGTCCGTCTCGATTAAATTTTATATACGGACGTATTGTGAGCTATTGAAAATGATTTGAATCAGATTCGGCACATGTGCTATTATTTCCCATATAATGTTTCGGTCCGAAAATTCGTTACATAAATAGCTGTAGGTTGGTTTAGGGTACTTGAAAAAAAATAAATGAATAAAGTTGTCTATTTTACGATAGATGTTGTAAACGAGGAGCGAGTTCATTTAGATTAATCAAGATTACATGTCTATATATACATATATATATATATATACATACCGACTAGGAAGCCCCGAATAATGTATGTTCAGGGATTGCAGACTTTTTCCTTTTTGATGGGTATAAAACTATTTCTCGACTTTAAGAAAAATCTATTTAGAACGTTATGACACTGACTTTGAAGCATTGATAACAAACTGAGAGATAATGTAATAAAAAAAGAAATTATTTAAAATATTTTTTAAGGTTATTTTATGCTTAAAGCAAGTAACTGACAGACTAAAAAATAAAAATTAAGGTAAAAAGAGAATACAGTACATATATATGAAAATAAAACCCGACATTATTAGCACACACTTACAAAAGCACAAGCACACTTATAACAATTATAGAAAAATTAATAGCTATTATCTATGATTTTTCTCGTCCGTGACAAGAAAATAATAAATTTTGTTCTTATTTTTTTTTTCTTTTTTTTTTTTTTATTATTATTATAATTTTTAATTTCGAGGCTGCTTTTAAAGCACATGCTTTCCATGCTCCGTTTATTTTTACAGAAAAAAAAAAAAGTTTTTCTCATTTGATAAAATATTTTAGAATCTTTTTTAAATAAATATAGATTCATGTACGTGTATATAAATATACATATAGATACACAAGTACATTCGTATCAGTATATATTCGGGTATATATATCCGGTTATAAATATCCGGATACACAAATCCGGGTATACACATCCATATACGTATCTTCATAGATAAACAAATAATCTTAAAATAAAAACCCTTTTTTTTATTTTTTGTATGGCAGTCATCATAAAACACATTTTGAGATGTTTTGTTTTGTTTTTTTTTTTTTTTTTTCTAATAGTAATTTCACTTTGCATTTATGTCAAAACTCAGCAATTTTGTTTTGTTCTTGGTGGTTTTTTGTATAAGGTTACATAGTTTTTTTTCTTATTTTTTTTTTTTTTTCAAAAACAATTCATTAGGCAAATGTGAGTTTTGAGTATAAATCTAGAATAAGGAAAAATATTGTAAAGAGCTTTATGTGTTTGTACCTTTAAAAGTTTTAAAACTTTCAATGATATAAATTTTTGTTTTTTCAAATTCATTTAAAAAAATGTTCTGTTTTATGTTCTTCTTAAACGTCGTCTTAAAAAAACATCTTTTTTCTTATTTTTATTTCATAAAATTGGTCCTCCGATTGCTTGATATTATTACGTGGAGTTATATTTAAACTGAAAAAATCAAAATAAAATTATTAAGAATTTCTATTCATCTTTTACTTTTTAAATAAGAAAATACAACTGCACTTTGGTTTGCACTATACTTGATTTTGGAGAATTTTGCTTTTCTTATAGGCCTTCTTCCATTCAAAAATCTTACTTGCAACTGTAAAGTTTGAGACTCTTCTTCTACCATTTTCTTTTATACATAATGGGGTGTATTGAGTTTGTACGGATGTATGCAACATGCAGAAGGAGGTGATATGGATAAGCCTTTTCAGTCATTTTATGAATCAATTCAAGTTTCTCTGTGCGTCCGTCTGTCAGATGTTCCGATTTTCATCTATTTTCGTGTTCAGTCTAGAGATCGAGATTTTCGCACCCCTCTCTGTGTAACATCACCACTGTAAAGTAAGCCTTAGTATGGCACATGGAATTGCAAATACTTTAAGACAATTACTCAAATGTACGCAAAATACTCTAAATATTTTATATTTCTTCTGCATACCGCATAAAATGGCAATCACTCCAAGGTAAAGCCCTAAAGCCCTAAGAAGAGAATGCAAACTCACTCACTGTTTTCGTAAGGGTGTGTGTTGTGTGTATTACTCATATAGAAACAATTAGGAGTCTTTTCTTCTTCTTATCTGCCATAGAGTGTTCATTGGGCATCATGGGCAAGGCCTAAGCACCTCTGTTTCGCAATTATATGCCATTGAAAGGCAAGACCTGTAAATCCAGTGCGTTCAACTTTCGAATATAATGGAAATTCATGAATAGGTATATGAAAGAAAATAGTCGAAAATGTACACTTCTTGACTTTGCATTTGCAGAAACGAAGAGCAAAAGTGAAGAGAGATAATAAAATCTTCACAGGGATAGCTAACTCTAACGATTCTCCTTTTTATAAATTTTCTATCTCCGTTGGTGCGCTGTTGCAGTTTACACGATTTCACAAAAACAAAAAGACGATCTACGGTGTAAACCACGGGTACAGATGTATTTTCGTTGATTTCCATTTTTTTACCTTGATCGAAAGTGCTGGGATTAATATAACTAATTAAATCTTGATCGGACATGGTTGTTATCTCTTGGGGTATGGCTGGTGGTATGGCGGCTGCTGCCGCCACGGCCACTGCTCCTACAGCGGCAGCTGCTGCAGGATGTAAATTTGCAGCTTGTGCCGAAGTTTCTTGCGTAACCACTGCTCCATTTGTAGTAATCGCTGCCGCCGTTACAGAATTTTGTATAGCATTTTCCGTAGCCAGTGCGACAATTAGAGATTCTTGCGGTGGTGTAGTCCTGTAAATGTTAAAAGTAATAAGTGAAGAAAAAGAAAAAGAATCAGATAAATAGAAATCAAATGTAAATTAGAAAGTACAGGCTGAATAAAGCCCGCGTCAATGTTTATATTTATACGATGCTTTCCTTTGTGAAGCGTTTCAATGATTTGTTCTCGAGTTCAAAGTGAAAAAAAAAGTAAAAGCACTCTAGTGTCTCGCGGACCTGCATCACCCTACCTTTATTCATATAACAGCTGTTCAAAATAATTCGTTATATTGGAAGAGGTCGAAAAAATGGTCCGATGTGCATCATTTTCAGTAGTGTTCGTCCTTAGGTCACAATTTTCATCAGAATATTTCTAAAATTGCTATTTGCCGGTTGAACACAAGTAAACAGGACGGACAAACAGACCGACAAGTTTAGAACGATTCAAAAAGTAAATCTGAATCGATCGGTATAATCGGGTCTATTTTAAGCTCTTCCAGATGTTGCACACATCTGCACGAACTTTACATACCTTTGCAACACACAATGCATCGCAAGCTATATGTTGCTGAGCCTCATCGACCTGATCATTAAGACTTATGAAGAACGTGGCCTGTGCGTTCCATTCAAAAATGTTTATTTTAGTGTATAGACCGCTTAGGAAAATTTTACCGAAAGTTTAAATTTTCACTTTTGCATTAAATTTGCACTGTTGCTACGAGGGCTTAAGATAGATGAACCGTTTGTTACAACACGGATGAACCCACAATCATTATACTGCACACTACTTATTACGCAGGGTATACTAAGTTAGTGAGGATGTATTTAATACCCAAAAGCATTTAAGTGAAATCCATCTTTTATTTTTCATTTCTGAATCGATTCAAGCTTGCGTGTCTGCTGGTTCGCTCCATGTGTTCGTGTGTTCAACCTACAGCCGGCAGATTTTGACCTAAAAACAGATTCGACTATTTTTGCGAGCAATGCCCACATTATGCTACATTTCGAAAAAGTTATACGTAAAAAATTTCGGAATTTTTAAAATTTGTTAACAAAAATCGCTGAGCAGTGGTACTTGAACATATTAAATTGATATGTAAAGTTTGGATCGGATGGTCTAATTTTGTGAACCCACTCATATATAACTAACTGTAACTGCCTTTATACAGCAACAAGTCGAAGTTTGTTTCATAATTGTTTGAGAAATTCTTATAAAAAGTAAGCAATTTTTGATGCTTTGTCGCCAAACCAAATGAAGTAAAAACTGCATGAGATGAGGTAGCATAGGCTACTTAAGAGTCAACTTTGCCTAACTGTGGTGTTTTTACTCGTTCTTGGCTCTCTTGGTCTGCTTAATCTATAGGTATAAAGTGAACACACGGCACTCACCCTCTCTGCCTGAATAATGATAAATATCTTAAAAGCATAATAATTAAATCCAGATTGCATCCCACTTTTTATTTACAGTTACATGTGATTGGAGGTGTAAATAAAGACTTAGTTTGAAGTGATATTATATCAGCACCCTTTGCATCCTTCACATCCCTCCCTAATTGCGTTACAGAAATGTTTATATGACAGTTACTCCGCCGTAGGTACACTTTTATTACCAAGTGTCGAAATTAGTGCTATATGCGTAACGCCCGTTAATGGAATTTGGTATCGAGTGAAAATCATTGACAGCGATTCAGACGATGCGCAGAGGTGTCTAATTAAATTCCTCGATTTTGATGGCTATATGAATTACGTCAGATTTTATGACAACTACATCTCAAGCCACTGCAGTAAAGCAAAATAATGATGACATTTTCTTACTGAAGCATTGACTGAAGGAATCGTTCTACAATAAATAAATAGCTGGATGCAATAGCCTTATTAAGGTATTCGAAATCTATTTGTTTGCTTGCTGAGACCCTAATATGTGTACTCTAGTCGAAATTAGTATATTTGGTAATAAAAATGGTTCGCAATAGTTCGCGTTTGCATCTTAAACGTATTTGCAAGGAGGGTTACATACTACTATGCCCGAACACCAAGGGAATTTGTTTTTAAAATGAGAAATCCTTATGTATCCTTGGAAATCAATTTCATCGCCTTCATTGCCCTCATACCGCTCAAAGTCTTTGTTAATTGGTTGGCCGGCGGAAAGAATTCGTAGTGCGTCTTTGGCTCTGCCTTTTGCAAGGTATTCACTTGATTGATCGGTTGTTTCCGGGTCGTATGCGCAGACGCAAATCTCATTTCCGATAATAATGAGTTTCATGGCCGATTGATAGTCTCCTCACGGATTTCTTTTTCAAAGAAGTTGAGTGTTTTTCATACCAATCGACATCTGACTCGTTTCAGGCCCAAAATATCGCCAGCGCAGGGTCCCTAGTTGTTGATCGATAGTTTTTGAACATCAAATATTTGATTTGTTCGACGTAACTTTCGTTGGTAGAGGTTGATGGTCGTCGGAGACGCTGTTCGTCTTCAATTCGTTCCCGGCCTTCTTTGAATTGTGTATACCACTTGTAAACATTTTTTTCCGACAAAGCCTGGTCACCAAAGGCCCTCTGCGACATCCTAAATCTTTTTGCACAAGAAGTATCAATGCAACTTCTTTGCTCAACAAAATCTTGCATTGTAAAAATCGGAATCGGAATACCGTTTGCATCGTAGAAAACCAAGCACAGATGAAACATTAATGACGTTTATGACGTAAAATTTGGCAGAAACGTCTGTCGTAGTACTACCATTTCGGGAAAAAAATATTTCTGATATTCGATATACTCGCAGAATGAAACCTCAATGTCCGTCTTACTTTTTGAGCAGAGTATCATATTTGACCAGCTCTCCAGAGAATGTCTGCTGTACGCGTAGGCACTACGATCGTCAGAAATGCTTATATGTCGAGTACATTCAATTTGAAAGTTCAGTGTAGCATTATTATATGGGTAATTACTTCAAATGCTGACGAATCAACGACTCGAAATAAATATTAAATATTATGAGAATAATATAAGAATCGAGATACGAAAAAACTACAAATTTAAAGCTTTTTCTATTTAGAATACCCCCGGCAAGGCGTTAAACGCAAGCTTTCTAGGGCATTGTATTGCAACTTGGGATGAAAAGTCAGTCTGTTATGGCAAAAGTGAAGGCAAAATCAATTGGCCTTAAGCCCGGCCATACATAATCGTCCACAGCCAATGGCATAAATATTAATTACTGCAATTGGAAAGAGTGGCTAGCAGTGCATCCACTTTGTTGAATAGCGTGTGCTTTCATATTGCTATAGACCAAGTACTAAGTACCAAGCGAAAAAAACATATACTAGGGGACATTTTCACGGAATTAAGATTTCTAAGACTAATATTTCTTTCTCATAAAGTGAGATTCAGCGTCAGAATACACAGTATCGATTAGAGAAGTTCTCATTACTTAAGTCCAAGTGCAAGTATTGTTAGTCATTAACTAACTTACCAACAACTTATGTCTAACATTCACTGGCACATGTCATATGTGTCTTTCTCCCCCTGCCTAATCGCACTTCTCACATAATTCAAGTAGTTCGTATAGTTCTGACCGCCCTGCCTGTCCTAAAGTCGCTCTCTTCCTGTCATCCTCCTCTCCTTTACTACCATCCCTGTTTCTAATAATTTACCCAACATTTCCATTGCGCACGGTCAGCACACAGTACATGAATTGTTTTGAAAATGAAGAAAGAAAGAAGAAAAGAAAGTATTTTTTTTTTTTTTTTTTTTGAAAAAACCAATTTTGTTAATCTTTCACGGAACTGTTGAAATTCGTCGCGTGCTGATCGAAGACTTCTTCAGTGGTTGAGGAGTTCGGAAGATGCACAGGATCAGGCCTTCAATCTTGTAAAATAATCTGATTGTCTTCGAATGGTTGCCACCGTTCGCGCAAATCACGGACGGACTTAGGAATAAACCTTGGCTCAAAATTTTTGAATATTCTGATAGAAATTGACTAAAATATATACATATATAGAAAAGAAAAATAAAATCGAAAAACATTTGCAATCTCTCTGCAGAATAAATGCGGTACGGACCGTAAGACATTTTCGAACGGAAGACATTTTCGAACAGCTTTCAGCAAATCTTTACATAATGTAACAGACGAAAGTGAAAAATCCCAGCTAATGCGCATTCGCATAACTCATCACATAACTAATTTATGACATCGAACAGTGCAAGGAATCGGACCGATTTGCTTTCAAGTGTAATTTATGTTGGGCTTGGAAGTTTATTTACTGGAAATATAACTTGATGAGTTTATAGGAAATCTGTTGGACACAATCCGGATAATTGTATATATAATGCCATCTGCAAGGCGATTTAATAACTCTTTCAATTTTATGGATTCTAAATTAAGAAAAAAAAAAGGAAGAAAACGAAACAAGAAAAGCAGATATTGCGTTTGATTTAATAAAATAATTGAATCAACGAGCTGCTTTCTTTCTTCTTCGTGCGCGTGAGCAGAAGCATATTTAGTTATATAGAATTTAGTTATACTTACATTGCTAAAGGAAACGGTGGCGCAACTTCAGCTACCGGATTATTGGCACTGACGGCCGCCTGCGTTGCTGATCCTACGGTACTGTGGGTTAAGAGCAAATTTAAAGGATTTAGGGCATCTGCAGTGCAAGTGCTTTGGCCAGTTAGCATCTGCGTGGCACTGGCCGCTTGGGCTTGTTGCTGTTGTTGCTGAGATTGTTGCTGTTGCTGTTCTTGGTTAGAAATGAAATCGGCAGCAGCCTTGATGATCATATTACTAACAGCCGTAGATGTGGCTGAACTCACTTCGGGTTGCAAACTTGCTGCTGTAGGTGTCACTGAATTCCCATTCACTTCACTAGGTGAAGTCATGATAATGTTGCTAATAGCCAAAGCCGCTACAGCAGCATCCTGCTGCGTAGGCTGAGGCTGCATGGCTATATCGTTGAGTATAGAATTTGCCATTGTCACTTGATGGGGTGTCATAATATTAGGCACTACAGCTGTGGCGGCCCCATTATCTGAACAAAGGATCGTTGAAGGTGATACCGAGGGATTCATAATGATGTCAGTAGTAAGGCCTGAAGCGGTAGCTGCTCCAACTTCATTATTAACGCTAATTGTGGTACCGGCAGGTCCAGTGGGCAATAGTTGCTGGATGGGTAAAGCAGCAGATAAAGCAACAGCTGGCTCTGAATTGAGTATAATATCCTGGGTAATCGGTGAATTGTGAGTAGTCAATGAATTGGTTGGAGACGAACCCGTCAACGGAGAGCCCGATGCCGATGGTGATGAGCCCGACGAATTGGATAGATTACGCTCTAGGACAACAGTAGCTGCTGTATTTGCTGGAGCACTGGTGACAGCTGCTTGCTGCAAAATATCAGTTAGAGCATGATCGATAACAGCTGCTGCAGTATTCGGTACTACGTCGAACAGAGAAGGCGCCGTAACGTTGGTTGGGGTGTCTTCTACATTTGTGGATTTGGTTAAATCTGTTATAAATTTATCGACTTTGGCTACCGAAACTGCTTTGGCAATTTCAGCCATTTCCACAGCTGCCGCCACAGCAGCCACTTCCATGGGCGTTGCTGTGGTCGGCGGATTTGTAACAGGAAAACTTTGCATACTGTTGGTTTCATATATCATGGCGTCAATACTGGTTTTACGACCGTAACGGGCATGATACTGCAAGGCAGTAGGACTTTGCGGCCCACCTACACTTACACCACACGTAACTACTGTTCCCTCGGGCGAATGCATGGCATCGGCCAGAGAGCTTTGTGAATTTTCATCCAATAACTCCGTCTTAAGAACATCAGCTGTTACGGCATTCAAATGAACCAATTGCTGATCACTAATTAAATTAGACTGGGGGGCAGTAGTGGCGACCGAGTTATTCAACGAAGGGCGTCTAACGCCCATTGGCATTTGTGTGGTAATAGGTGGCGGCATTATATCAGCATCAATTTCGTGCTTGGTTTCAGTAACTGACCATAAAGTATTGGACGGACCAGTGGCAGCTGAGGGAAGAGGCAAAGGCGGTGCTGCACTAGTATCCATAAATTGAGAACCTACAAAAGAATGCAAACATGATAATTAGTAATAGCTTTATAGAAGAACTTAAAAGGATACTGAAATTTATGGCAAACAGAATCAATGGACAAAATCTTAGAAATGAAAAGACTTTTGGCTAAAGAAAAAACAGAACGAAAAACAAAATTAAAAACTAAAAAACGGAAAAAAATTATTATTATTATTATTATTATTATTTTTTTTTTTAAAGCAATCGCTAAAACTCTTAGACGCTAAATGAATTAAATTCTACTAATGAAGATTATTTTAAATAAATTAAATGGTTATTAAGGCTTTTTTTGTTTAATTTTCTTCTCCTTCTTCTTCTTCTTCTTTTTTTTTTTATCTCATCGCAAAGAAATTTTCGCCAATTTAAACAGAAAAACGAGCATAAGTGATTTTGATGAGATATTAAATTACTTTGTAAAATAGCATCAACATGTTTCTGATGGAGACAAATAAGACGCATTAAGACGCATATAAGCACGCACAGGCAGAATTGTCGCAGTTTTATAAGAAAAATTGATCGAAACACAAAAACAATTAAAGTTTTGTAAACACAATTTTTTTCTCTTATTTACTTTTACACATCTTTACTGCTGTCCTCTTTCCCTCTAAAGCTCTAAAAGCTTTTATCTATTATTTGCTGTGAATTTATAGCAAGAATCGATTACTTTGCTTAACCTTTATTTTCCTTCTTCCTCTGCCTCCAAAACATTTTATACATTGCTTGCATGTTTACAAAGTAATTTTTTTAATTTCAATTTTTCAAATCCTTTTCATCTTAAATCTAGAAAAAGTTTTTAAAAACAAAAAAAAAAAAAAAAAAAAAAAACCAAATATTTATACTTAAAATATAATTAAAAATGTCTCGTAAATGCAATTTAATTAATAATTTTAAAAATAATTCGAGTTTCTTACACCTACAGAAAGTGGTGATATAAAATACAGTGTGTGTGTGTGTTTGTGTTTGTGTTTGTGTTTGTGTGCAAGTATTTAAGAGTGTTAGGGTTTTTAGAGCCACCAAGACAAGAGTAAAATGCAGGCCGCTAAAGTAAATTCAGAAAAGGCTCGCATAGTGGGGCCAACGTTGAGTTCCTGTCTTTCGGTAGAGTCTTCGTTCCTTTGAAAGTCGCAGTCCCCACGTTTATTACTCTGTTTTTCTCTTTTTTTTTTCTTTCTTTTTTTTTTCTTTTTGTTTGAAAGAGAGCATTTTATTAAGTAGCGAATAAAAGTAATTTCAGATGCATAATAGGATATATTTACCAGGTTTGCTCAGAATGTACGCTGTTTGTTTTTTATTTTTATTTGCATACTAATTACCGTAATTATTTTTAAAATTGGCAACAATACAAATTACTTGTCTGTAAAGAGTCTTTCATTGAGGAGGTCTCCTCTTACGAAACCTTGGTTTAAGTGACTCGATTTTCTCAGGTCAGCGACAAGTAATTGTCACAAGTCGCATATTATAGGTCTTTAATTCGCCTGAATTTGGCCGAATACCAACGGAATGAAAACATTCCTTTTATTGCTCCCGCTACTTTCTCTTGTTGACAACGGGACAGAATTAAAGGTATATAGCGTTTCAAATTTATTTTTAATAAAACGTTCAATTGCTTGCGTGTAAAGAGGACTATGATACTGTAATGCTATAATAACTGGCACTAGTTCGTGTAAAGTTGTCATGTCCAGATAAATATTGAATTAATTGCGCGCAACAGTTATTCAAGATTTGTTACCGATCAAATCGAACAAAGAGAAGAAGAGCAGCAAAAACCATGCCTCCCACTTTTGAATTCAATATTCTTTGAAGAGGATGAATTTTTGAGCACGAATTTCGGAGTGGAAAACTTAATTAATTAATGGCTGATTTTTTCGTTTTGATGAAATTCCAACTACAAAATATCGTTCGTGAAGGGAATCTACAGCACTAGTGGTATAGGCATATATTAAGCTTGGTCGGATGTAAGCAGTATGCAGAAGGACTTGAACTAGACCCATTCTCTATTATGCCAATCGATTCAGAAAGTGATTGTTAACTTGTCTGTCCATCTGTCCGTTTTGCTTTCTTGTCTTCAATTTACATAGAGGGCGCAATTTTTCAGATATTTCGGTTAAATTTTACGCACCGACGCATTTTGACCAGAGGGTTAAAGTTATTGATAATGATTCGGATCGAAGCACTTCTTCGACTACTTCTCATACAATGTCTCATTTTGAAAAGTGGTTAAATGCGTACTTGGTGGTAAGGTGGGGAGTGGTCCACTATAGTGCTATAGTGATTTTACACACACATGCTTGTTTAGTTATGAGAAAAATAATGCACAAATTTTGTTTGACAAATTGTTGAAAATCAATCAAAAGCAATTCCAAGTGAATTCCATAATTCCATTTGTATCTTCTATATAATTTTTTGAAGTTCAATCGATCCACGTGTAGACGAGCTATTTTCGTCAACATTTTGAGAGACAGAAATATAAAATCCTTTCCGGTTACTGAAAAGTATATTTCACAGAAATCTCAAGAATGGCAATAAAACTCTAATGTGGGGCTGTATTAGATTTACAGTAATTTGAAGATGAAAAGATTATTGTTAATGAATATACGTATATATATATATTTATATATATATATATATATAAAGAAAGATACAATTTTCCGCGTATTTTTTGAACAAATCTCGTGTAAATAGAAGAAAGGAATAGTGGTAATAAGAGAGTTAGTCGTTGAACGTTACGGTTAGTTGAATGCTTCCCCCTTATAATTAAAGAGAATATTTGTATATAAATTTAAAACTTTACTTTACCAAACGAAGTAAATGTGGTAGTGCACTCCACTTACGGCATGTAAAGTTGAAGCCTAAAGCTAAAGAATTTAAAGGGAATTCGTTAAAGAATTTTCTTTTGTAATATTTACAGGAAAATACTGTGCGCAAAAGAATCGCAAAAATGAAGAGAGACAGAGAGAGCGAGAAAGAAAAAGGACTTTTCCACCCGTTAGTAGTAATGCATATGGAAAATATGTTAGAATCTATGGCTTTCAATAAAAATGATATATGACTTCAAAAATAGCGTACCTATCCTCTGGGACGTACTAACTTACTTACAAGAGAATGGAGAAAGAAAAAAAGAATGAAAATTTCTATTAAATAACGAAGCAGAAGCTCAAAGTCTATACGAAAATCATATCAATTAATTAGATCTTTTAATTGAATGACGAATATTACTTCGGTTTATGGAAAAACAATCGACTAACCGTTCTGTTACGATATTTTAGGTCTCGTCCTCTCCAAACACGTTCATAACGCCTAGCATTTTCATTGTCAGAACCCTTTAGACTTTCATAGACGTTTACTAGACGAACTAATGCCCGTCCTTTGGCTACTTTTCTTCTTCAATTTCGATTTTTTTTTTCTTTTTAGCAACACTTATGTAATACCTCTTAAGGCCGCTGTGAATAAAACGCTAAAGTTAAAAGCAATTCTTTAAACGAACAATTCGTTATACGCTAACTGGTACTTCGTTTTAACTGTAAGATCTCGTCCAGTTAACTATTATCTGACAGAACAATTAAACGGCAACGACTCGATAAGAAGACAATTATGTGGTGAAATAAAATGAATAAAAGAAAGAAATTCCATCACAAAAATCCAACTCACAATGGCCGAAAGCGAGTAATTTACCTCTTAGTTAGGAGTGTCGGTTAAAAGAGCTATTTAGTCGCAAACATTCAATCAGTCTTGGCATTTCGGCCTCATCCGTAATCCGCAATCTGTGAATAAATTAGAGCCCAATCAAGAGACGAAATTGCTTACGAGAGGGGTGCTGGACAACTTTATTGCTTTGTAATGAATGAACAAATCAAACATTTGCGAGCATTTCTATTCGTTTTCCATTTTCTAACGACATGGATCTATGCATACGCGATATGCATATACGATACATACACTCAATGCATATTTTTTAAATAAGATATAAACGCGCTAAACTCAACTCTCCCGATGATTTTTTTATTGCATTCGATCGGGTATACCACCAATGACTTTATAGCTTCTTCGTCTCAAAAAGACACTCATTGATATCATTGTCAACGACAGATTGTCATAAAGCACTACGTGCGTTTAATGTATTGGGTAGATGTAGTCCATAGTGAACAGTGTACGATTCGCTTTGAAGGCACGAAACACTAGATCTTCGCCAACATGTCAAAGTGCCATAAAGTGTCCTGCGAGATGCGAAATTACTGAACAACGCGATGCGCCTCGGTATTCTGCTAGCAATGCGATTATGCGGACTATCGAGTTATCAGATTTTTGAGCAGATAATGCGAAGGAAACTTTTCGTATCGCTATTCTCCTCCTAACTACGGACTTGGGGTTTGCAATCACATAACAAAAATTACGTAACGAATATATGATCATCTAAATTAGCGCGAGCTGTCACCTAGATAATCGAGATAATCTAGAGAGATGCATTAAGCATTTCCTTGACCTTTCGAGTTTCAATTACCTTAAGAAGTAGTAAATTCGTAGGCCGACGCAGTGAGTATAGATATTTTGATGAAATTTGCTATTCTAGAAGTCAGTCGTTTATGTGCTTGAAATGAGGAAAGATGTTAAAGATAGAGGTGGGAAGTCAATAAAGTGTTTTGAATTATGAGGTAACACTACGATGTCTCTTATAATAATGTTACTTTCGTATATGAGTATAGATATGAAATAATAAACCGGTGAACGTATGCGTATATATATATATATATATATATATATATATATATACGTAAGTAAGTGTTATAAATAAGAAATATATGCTTATGAATAATTAATATTTACTTAAAAAAAGAAATATTTAATGTATTTTGGTTTTCGTTTTTTTTTATTATTAAACCAGTACCCTAATGTACAGATGCAGCAAATGATGTGAAGACATCAACAGCACACAATGATAACACAGCGGAAGGTAGAGGCTGGGAGAGATTTAGATTTGTATAGTATATATATAGATGAGGTATCCTTACACATACAGAAAGCTCTGTTCAGATGTTCAGAATTAGTTATAAGCGTATACGCGCCAGCTTTTTATACAGGAATTCTTCCTTCTCTTCTTTCAAAACTTCAAATGAAAATACATTTTTCTAAATATCTTTTCATTGTTTGTTTTTTTTTTTTTTTTTTTGTTTTTGTTTCATATAAAATTATTGACAGAGAAAGACTTGATTTGATCGGTCTTCCCGTAACAGGTTAATCAATAGCAATATCATTTCCTGTTGTTATTGTTGTTGCGGTTGTCCTTCTTGTAAATATTTCTTTTAGTTGGAGTTGAGAGCAAAACGTTTAGTCTTAAAATTGTTCGTTTATTCAAATTATTTTTACTTATTCTTGCTATTTATGTAACGTTTTTGTTTAATAACGCTTATCACACGAATCTAAATCGCTAAAAGAAGGGAAAATAAAGTAAAAATAACATTTTATGATTAATGTTGTTTAAAAACCTAAATTTTAGTTTGGTTTTTTTTTTTTTTTTTTTTTTTTTTTTTTTTTTTTTTTTGAGATATTTTGTTGTGGTTCTTGTTGGTAGCTAGCTGTTGGTGAGCTGTCGTATGGCTATTGTTGATGATAAAGAATTTCATGTTCCTTAATATATACATATATATATATATACATGTACATGCATGTACTTAATACATATATATATATATATCTATTATATATATATATATTATATATATATATATATATATATATAGACATAGATCAATATTTAAGTCTTTTCTTCTTAACCAGCCGATTGAGTGTGATGATGATTTCTCTGTCAAAATTAGAGAAAAACTTTATGTTTTCTAAAATTTTTTGTTATCCTTTCCTCTCTGTATCCTTATTCTTCTTCTTCTTCTTCTTCTTCTTCTTCTTCTTATTCTTCCTTCTTTTTATTACAGCAATATCCGATTTAATATTCAAATAATTATAACATAATCAAGAAAACTCTGCATAAAGCATACGACATAGCTACCGTAGTTCACGTACACTCATATAGACGGTAGTAAGTAAGTAAGTAAGTAAGTAACGAGCACTTCGATTGATGATTCTATATTACTTTCGCCCGCCCACACACGTACACACGTACGCATACGAATTTGTTTTCATTATTAAATTTCCCCCTAAACTGGTTATAGTAGCAATTTTTCCCCTTTTGAATAATAATACCACGTTAATAATGAATTTAATATCACAGAGTAAGTTAATAAATCAAGATTGTGGACTTTTTATACTTGAAAGGTCCTTTCAATTTATGCAAAAGCATGCACTCGCATTCATCTACATACGTCTTTATGATACGGATATCTAAAATATTGACGCACACACACACACACACACAAACACCTGTGTGGTGAAAGGCATAAGTGTGATAAGTCTATAATATTACGCGAAATGCACCTCAACGCTTATAACTCTTGTTGTTTTCTGAACCTAGGAATGTCGTGGACAATTTAAATTATGATCCGATTCAGAGAAAATTTGCGATTGCGTCCCCAGTACTATGTGGCAACACGTCAGGCAAGTAAAAGTAGCGAAACTTAATTCAACATTAGCTCCGAAAGGTTAAGGAATTTATGTTAGCTGAAACTCTAAACCACGCCCAATAGTAATGCAATGAATACTATATCTTAACTTATAGTTAAGAAATATGTTTCTAGGTGTTATTCTGGTTAAGCACTATCCAAAATGTTGTATCTGTCCATATATCGATATCGAAAATCGATTTGATTCGATTTAAACGTAAGTGTATTTGTCCTTTTCGTCGTTTCGACTCGACTGGAAACATTTGAGGATTCAATATTGAAATTATCTTTCATGGCTTTTGATGGACATACGCAGCGATTAGCTGGCTTGAGCGACGACAAGCAGTTTGCAAATCAAAGCTTTAAACGATTTCCAAAATATACTTTTGCTTATGGCACTCTCTTTGAAAAAGAGAACATACTTTGTTTGTTTGTAGCTTAGCGATGTATTTCAAAACTTTTCGGATATGAACTAATAACGTGTGCATAAGTTAACACATTAAGGACAGTTATCGCCCCAAAAAGGTGACCACTAGTAGTGTGACAGTATCGAGAACCAAAAAAAAACAGCAATATGTGGCACTGGCGTCTTTATCAGCTGATACGTTTGGTCCAATAAGAAGAGAAGATAAACGGAAGGTGTAAAAGTGGAATAAAAAAGGTTTGCTGGGGTAGGAAGGAAAACGTTTCCTGATCACTAAAATATAAGCTCTAAAGAATATCTTTTGCAAATAAGCTGAGAAACAAAATCACGATCATCAAGCTTTTATCACTTTTGACAACAATTGATTCGCTTTCGATAACAACTTTCTTAAATTGTCAGAAAGAGCTTCAGTTATAATTTACAAGATTTGAAGAGATTAATACCAAACAAGCGGGAGAAAAATTATAAACTGAATTTTTCTAAAATATATTCTACGTTGAATAAAAAGTCGAATACAATCCACTATAATAGCATAACGTAGATAGATCCCAAGGAAAAGAAAAATCAAATAGAAAGCATAATTGTCTAAGCCTCATTATTCTATACATATATGTGTGTGCGTGTGTGTGCCTGTGTGCGATACTATGGACTGTACCAGGGTTGTGCAACATTGTCCTTCAACGGGCCAATTTTAATTTTCATATCACGGCGGAAGCCCGAACAAGACTCGATTGCCGCACTGCTATGCTGCTGTTTGAAATTTAAAACGTAGCGGATCGAACTCGACGCAAGCCGGCGGTTGCCCATTCCTGTGATATTGTATTTTACTATACTATAGCTTATCATAACGTACTCTACTCTACTCCACTAAACCGAAGCACAGTGTACACCATTCCATGTTATAGTATACTACACTGTAACATAATATACGCTTTCCTATATTATATTTTACTTTACTGAACTTTTCGACATTCTTTTGGATTGCAGTGCGCACTATACAATGCCGTACATTTACCATATCGTAACCTTAACAATAATCAAAACAATTTCTCTCAACTCGTCATAAACGTAAAAATTATTTATAATTTTATCCAACCTAAGAAAAAAACAATGACTCATTTCAAAAAGAGCTGAAACGCATTTTTATAAAATGCATTACAAGGAGGTTAACATAATTTTGAAGTGGAATATCTTCTAGCCACCAATTTTTGTGTATAAGACCTAGTATGAAACTTGATGATGAATCAATGAATCAATTATGTTAATCAACAGAAGACGATCGATGCGTAATACGCTCCTTGATTTATTTAGTTAAAGACCGATAGCTCCCACGCGCCTCAGCTCAAGTCAAAGATTCACTCATTTCGGTCTTGGAGATCTTGTCGGACGCTATTATCTTTACAATCCTCACGCACATAGTTTTCGCAGTCTGATATTACCGCTGTATCATAATGTCTATCGGAAATGTTTCCTTTCCCCTAAAGTTATGTTGATATGTTAAAGTTATTTTTAAATTGAACATAAGTTACTTTGGATTATTTGGCGGTCGCAATGTGTCTCTACGCATTCTGATTAATTTCACCTTAAAGAGGAACAAACGCGCGTGCACCGTTACTTTATTGACAGAGTTCTTTTGATTAGCTTTTCATTTTTTTTTTTTTTTTAATTTATTTTAATTAATCCTCCATTCTCTCTCTCTCTCTCTCTCTCTCTTTCTTTCTGTCTCTCTCTTTCTCTCTGATGTTTTCCTTTTTATTCATATCTTTTCTCATTCTTCTTTTCTTTGCACAGCTAACGATGTTCGATTATTTGTTGATTGCTGCCAGTTTTCCATTTTATATTTTTTTTTTTTATTATTTGATTTTCTTTTTATGACTTTACGATTATAATTAAATGCCATAAGTTTAAGTGGAATGTAGAATCAAAGTTAACTCATAAAGTGAAAAAAAAAAATACATTTTATTATTATCATAATTATTATCATTGAGGCTAAGCGTTTTATCTAAACGTTTATATTCATTAAACAATTATATATTTTCCTACTCTGTGCTTCAATTCACATTTCATTTTTTTTTTTTTTTTTTTTTTTCATATGAATGTTTCATTAACGAATTCACTGCTTATTAATCGCATTTTTCTTGCATTTTTTTTTTTTATAAGCGCTTATGCGTTAAAGCCATAAATAATATGTACGGTCTATAATGTAACACATATAGACGATGAAGGCAACACAATCCATACCAATTTTATGCGATATTTTAGCTACTGTCTCACTTTACGTGGCAGTGTAGGCGTGTCCTTTAACCGGTTTGATCCATTGTCAATATCGATTTGCGTGCACATTTGAAGTGGATGGCTTCAATTTTGGGACCAATGGAATGCTTACAAAAGACAGACAGGCGGACAGAGGGACAGAGGGACAGACGGGTATGCTTAAAGATCAAGAATATGTACAATATGTTTCATGCACTGGCTGGGGCGGTAAACGTTTCAATAAAGTGGATGAAGTGATTGGTATAAGAACAACATCGAATCTTGGAAAGTGATTTGTTTTATCACATATTCGGAGAGCTTTCTGCCTTTTCGAAAACAAAATCTCAAAATGAAATTTGTTTTTTTTTGAGAAAATATTTGACAAATGCAACCGATTATTAATTATGTTAAATTGAAATGTCGTGCAACTTGAAAAATCACATGAAAATTACTCATTGACGCTTACAACGAATTTCGAATACCCAACACCTAAAATCAATATCTTCTTCCGCTATTCAGGGAACTTTGTTTCTGGATCGAAAATTTTTTCAAATCGTTTCGTTTTCTTCGAATTTGTTACAGTATTTCAAGTATCGTTACTCTCTTTGTGGTTCAGATCGGATATGACCCAAAATTTTCGGACTAAATCTGTATAAATCTGATAAGGCTATACATAAAGACGATTTTCAGAATTCCGATAAGGATCGAATAAATGTGCTACCTATGTATTACAATGCTTAGGACGAAGTTATGCTCTCAATTTTTTAGTATCCACATCTAAATTACTACATTTACTCTCGTTATACTCTCTACCTCATCATATATATATCGCAAATCGTATATCGCCCATCTTACTATATTCATCGTATATCGTATATATTTCAAACAATATTTTTAGACAGGAGAAGAATACAGAATACAGTAAGCGAGTCCCCACCTACTCCGGTTTAGTCAATTTTCGAACTTGATACAGAAGTTTCATTAAAGCAGAAAACCTCGATAGGCCATGTAAAACTGTAAAGAAGTCTGGCCAAAATTTTGAGTGACATAATAAAATCTGTCAACTCTTCTTTATATATATGAGCGGTCTGCTAGACTGATCAACTTAATGGGAGCTTTGAGAACAATTTTTGAAAGGAAGACCTATTGCAATTGTTAATTGAATTGATGAAAAATGTATCCTCTTCACGTATATCATTGTTATCCATATTATTCTATATAATTATGTCTTATGTAATCATTTATTTATATTTACTTTAGCTGATGTCTTTTCCTAAGCTTTACAAATATATAGCTAATCGAATATACCCGGCCTGTGATAATTGGGTGATTTAAAACCAATAGCTTCTTATTCCACCTTATTGGTATGCAGCTTTTTGATAGCTGTGCGAGCCTGAACCCCAGTTGGAGTGCTTAACTTGCCAAGTGTGGTGGCCCAATTGGGGCGTTTAAGTTGACAAGCGGTATCAGAAACAAGTTGAAAATAACCTGACTTTGGTCACCTGCTTATATTGAATCCAGTATACGTATTCTTAACCGAACCCTACTCTCCCCCCCAGGCATGTGTCGATGTGTCTAATTTAAGCAGATATACAAATTTGACTGATGTGCTTGTAAATTGTGGCCCTTTTAGGTAATTGATTGGAAGCACTCCATATCTATTGGCAATTTGTGGACTGATAACCATCATTACGTATTACAATATTGATAGTAATTTGCTAGCTGCTAGTTGGAAGCAAGCGCACTGAGACGATTTGCAAATATTAGCAATGGAAATAAGAACATATGGGCGCTTTATTTAACCTTCTTTTTTTTTTTGGAAATTTATGTTAAAATAAAGTTCAAAGCTTAGGCCGGCCCTCTGACGTTAATCTCTGGCTATTGCAAGCTAAATACGAAATTTATACGCTTTATTAGTTCGATGTTGGATACCGAAAGCAATTCGTGAATAAAAAACGGGCGATCGTATGGTATGTTTAAAGTGACTAAAATCCATACACGTGTTTGTAATTTAATGATTTTATTATTATATGGCAAACGTAATTAAAACTTTGATTTTATATTCTTTTCGTAAAACACACAGTGCTATGTTGAAATATATTACAAAACAAAAAAAAGTAAATAATAATTAATAAATTAATACTTTCTGTATAAAATGAGCGGTAGGCATTCATTTATTTAATGACCGATACTCGATTGTGATTGCTGATCTTATTGTTGTTGGCTTTGATGAATTTTGGAAATGACATGTATTTTCTTCTTTTATATATTTTTAAATTAAAAAAAATTAAAGTAAAATTTAAAACTCCTATATATTGATAATTTCTATATATATTGGTGAAGGAAATAACAATGCAAAAAGCAAGTAAGCACATTGTAGCCGATCAAGACCGAGTATTAGGCACCTTACACCACTCTGCGTTTATTTTCACGAATTATCCAAAATTATATCTAAGCGCTTAGTAGTTAGCCCTTAGATAAATGGAAAAGAACTTCAAAAGGGAACCTGAAACCTTCTTCTCGAAGACCTCATTATTATTATTTACTTATTCTCGTCATAAAGCAGGGTTTTGCTGCCATATGGCATAAAGGGCTATTTCTCATGAATGCCCTTACATAAGGTGTGGTTGGAAATATTAGGTATACAAACAAATTCGTTCCGCTGGAATTGGTTGCGTCATAAAAAGTACTTGGGAAGCTTAGTTTCCCCTAGTTTCAGGCATACATAACGTAGATATTGATGTTTGAGCTATGTAAGTTTCAGTTGTTTACAAGCTGTCGTACAGTGCATAAAAAGCTTAAGAGAATGGATGTCATTTCGTCTCGGAAACCATGAAATCCGATAGCTATGTCGCCTTTAAACCAACACGTTTCTACCGTGTGGGTATCCATAAACTACGCGATAAATGGCGAAAGACCATAGGCCATAGCTGGTGCTTTGTAACGAGCAGGTTTTAAAGACAATTGAATTTTATCAAAACAAAAAAAAAAAAAAAAAACGGAACGAAATTGTTTGTACACCTATGATAAGCCAACGTAATCCAAATTTGTTGCAGTTAATTTCTACGTCAAGCTGCGGTTGTGGACTAACTCTCACTGTGAAATATTATAAATTACAGCATTTTGCCGTAGGATGAGTTACATAAAAGGGACTTCAACACATCGGTCCATCCGATCCAAATTTTCCACTTCTATTTATAACAGGCCGACATTAGCATATTACTCAGTGATTGTTGTTGGAAAATTTAAAGAACTTGCATTTTTTTTTTTTTTTTTGCATATGAAGACTTTTTCAACGAAACGCTTCATATGAGAAGCGATCGTAAAAATAGTCTAATAGTCAGTAGAATTAGATCGAAATAGCTCAAATATTGCGATCTGTAGGGTTAAATGCAAGACAGAAAGAAGCGAAGAAGTCGATTCAGAAAACCACTTTGAATCGATCAGCGCAGCTCTTCGGGGTGTTGCATATATCTGCACTAATTCAAAATACCTTCTACGACAAGCGGTATAGTATTAACACCATATATACACTTTGACACGAATCTTGGGCATTCGTCAGCTAACGCCAATATAGGAAGAACGCAGGGTGCTTTGTTCATCTACGCTCTAAATATGCGAAAAATCATCATTAGTTTGTTCAAAGTTATACAAAAAAAGTATTTAAAAATTTTGCTTTAATTTTATCAGAATTGCACGCATGACCGCATAAAAAAAACCATGTCAATTTATGCATCTTAGGTATCAAGTGGAACTATATAAAGAAAACTTCAGTTCTCTATGTAGATTTTTGAAACCGTGAGAATTCCATTGCCATTTCCATTTCGGAGCCACGTCAACTAATAATTTCTTGCGAATTAAAAATATAGAATGATAAGATTAGTATATCGTCACTGTTTAGTAGTAACTGCATGTACAAAAATTAAAACACATTTTTTACATAATTAATATCGAACTTGATAACTATGCAGAAATTTAACTCGATACTCGGGGATTTGTTGAGCAGTTAAATATCTATAAATAGTTATACTAAAATGATTTTCTCATCTTATTAAGCAGATAAATAGACATGCATGCATGCATCCATGTAAGCAAGCCAGCAAGCAGGCTGACCGGCTGGCTAGCTAGCATGTATGCAGATACACGTAAAATAATCATGTTTGTTGTTGTTAGTAATTAATCAAGGAAAATAATATAATTAAAAAGCCATTCGCCTTAGGACGAATCTTGGATACCCGCCACCTCACGACAAACATATAAGCCTTCAAATTGATTTATCGGAACTACTGGGAGAGCGAATTTTTGTAGAATTCTCAATTTTCATCGGTTCCACGAAACTATTAATCACAACGTTTACAAATCCTTTTTTCAGGAATTTAGGAAGGATAGGGGACTCATTGAATGTGAATCACGCCAACGGTTTTCTTCAACTGGAGGGCAAGAAGTAAGAAAAAGAAAAAGAAGGAAGACATACTTAGTTTGCTTGTTTTATATTCAGTTTCGCTATTGCCAATTCGGACAACGTACCGCAGGATAGACGGACATGGTGAAATGCTGTTCAAAATGCTGTTAAGCTTATTAAGAATATACTTATAAAGATAGGAGTATTTTTAATCTTCGGTGATGGGCATAAAAAATAAAAATTTATTATCAATTTATTCTTATTGTTGTTGTTGGTACTGCTGCTGCTTTTTTCATTTATTGTAATGTAATTGTTATTGTTTCGTTGAAAATATAATTTTCTCATCTAAGAATCGTTGCATGTACTGTACACATTTGTAGTGATTAATCTAACCAATCGGGGTTAGCAGAAAACTAAAATTAATGATCGGTTGTATAAAAATATAATTATGGAAAGCGAGAAAAAAAAAAAAAAAAAAGTATTTAAATTTAGTTGTTGTTTGACGTAAATAGAGTTAATAAATATTAATAATATCTATATGAATGATTTGTCGTCAATACTAAACACACTAAAAGCACACAATTCTCTAACAAGTTTAACTAAAATAATTCTCCTAGAAATTTTTTATACTTACATGTAACTAACTAAACATTTTTATTCGTTTATATATGTTTTTCTTGCAATACATACGAATGAGAATTAAACGAAACAATAACACAATACAAAAATGTTAAATTTCTCGTTTGTATATATAAACACAAATACACAATGCTGTTATTGTTGTTCTTTTTTTTTTATTTTTTTTTTTTTTTTTACATTTCATTTAATATAGACGAAGATTAGATAGATAAACAAGAAAATGTAAAATAAAATGAAAAAATATAAATACCTTGTGTTGTTGTCGTTGCCGACAAGCTACCATTACCACCGCCACAACCGCCACAATGTAAACTGCTTGCGCTACTGCTAAGACAAGTTGAGGCCGCTAACGCGGTATAATTGCCTTTCGGTGTATAGACAAACGTATGAGGTTCACTTTTTTTGCCGCTCGATATTATCAATAATTGGACCGTGATCGGCTTTAAAATATTCTGATGAATATACGGCGGCACCGTGCAGATTAGATGAGTCTACGGCAAGTAGATAAAGTGTTGAAATAAGTTCATGGGCAGTAAATGTAATATCACTGTATAAATGCATAATTGTCTTGCCGTACAGATACGTTATCCGTAATAAATACGATATAGCTACAACAATGTAACTCAACCGTGAACCAATCCGTATCCAAAATATATCGGAACAATATAATATAAAAACCAAAGAATCGACTTATTTGTATTTGTGGACATATTTTAGCTTCAAAAACGCGCACTCTAGGGGTTTTTTTTCTCCTTTTTTTTTCTTAACTTGTTTTAATTTTTACAGTCCACTAATTAGTCGGGTCAAAGCGCTTCATTGATTGTACGAAATTTAAAAAAAAAAGTGATATCTGAACTTGATCTGAAAATGGCGAACGTCATACAACTTCACTCCATTGCGAATCTGGAAGTTGCACAAGCAATTTAACGAGCGATAGCCAAATCATTTTACGCCGATCAAGGATATGTATAATGAACGTAAATATTAATTTTGGTATGGCCGCATACTTTATTAATAGAATTAAAAAACAGTTTCGCATTTTTTAACTTTACTTAAAGGGACAGCCAGTTTACATAATCGCTCCTTACTCGTCTTTCTCCTCCGTCACCCTCCCCTGATTTGATTCTTCGATTTCACTTTCTTTTATGTCTATATATATACATATATATTTACATACCTGTTGTAGATATTCCTTATCGGGCATAACTGTCTGTTCCCAGCATGGCCCTATCAATGTTGATTGATGCATCACCGAAATATCGGCACATTTAAGGTCATCGACAGGATTATTGCCATTACTATCGTATAGTTCTTGAAATACCACATGCGTATCCTTTAGGAAGTTTTTACCAATTACAAACAACTCAAGACCTCCATCAACTGGGCAAGAATTTAATGATTTCTTACAAATTTCAGGAACACCAGGTGGTTGTGCTAAACAAGTAACAGTAAAATGAAAGCGAAAACGAAAACGAAAACGAAAACGAAAATAGCAAACAATCGTGAAAGGCGCAATTTGTCAATTCGATACTTACTGCATATAATTGGATTAGAGCAAACTTGTAATGTTTCTACAGTTCCATCATCTAACGTGAGCTGGGTGCGGAACACCATACGGCATCGAGTTGACTTTTTCTTATTTTTCTGGGCAAGATGATCGGGAAAACGATGTTCAACGTCGACGTTGCGTTCCTAAAAATGAGAAAAAGAAAAAGAAGAAGAAGAAGAAAAAAAATTGAAATCGAATAAAATTTGTTAAACGACTTTCTTCGGTTAAATTTATTTACAATAGTTTTTTT
Source organism: Glossina morsitans morsitans (assembly GCA_001077435.1). Lineage (NCBI taxonomy): Eukaryota > Metazoa > Arthropoda > Insecta > Diptera > Glossinidae > Glossina > Glossina morsitans. Next base: position 40,799 of record CCAG010015260.1, read on the forward strand.
TTTTTTTTTTTGTAAAAAAAATCTTCTAAAACAAAGTTCTTTTCATTAATAAGCGAATGGTTCACAGCCGGCCTGGTTCACAGATGGGATAAGTGAGCCTGCCTCAACTGCAACCTAATGGACAAATAGTTTTATTTTACCAGTTCTGTTAGTATAGTGAAACAAAACATTTATACCTTTAAAATTCCAACGCAATCACAAGTTACGGTCATGTCCTGTTCGGGCTTAAAGTCAATTTCGATAACCACGGTGCCATCTACTTTTTTCTCATTGCATTGAGTGGAATTTTTACCGGCCACCTTGCACGCTTGATAAAACATGTGCGGCGCTACACGACCAATATCGGTCCCAATAAATACTTGCAGAACGGCCAGTTTATTATAGCCAATCAAACGAACAATGGGAAAGCCATTCCCGCTTCGATCTTTAACCGCACCTCTGCTACCCTCGGTTTGATATCTAAACATTTTTTTAAGCATAATGGGAAAAGCATATGAAAGCGCATAACTTAAGAATAAGAATAACTAAGGTCTACCTAGCACGATGTTGTTGTTCAGGTTGCGAAACTATTTCCAATTGTATGCGACCGTCCGAAGAGGTGGCAACACTATTTGGCGGCGTGAGTACTTGACGTTTATGAGCAACACGACTAATGACTCGAGAGCTGGGGCCCATAAACCTAAAAAGAAGATATAAATGAAAATAAAAAAATAAAGAAAAAAAAAAATTAAGTAAAAACTTAAGCTAAATATAATTTTAATTTTAAAAATAATTTTGAAAAAATTAATGATAACACAGGGACAAAACAAACATTTTTTTCAAAAATACTATGATGAACATGAGATCGAAATAAGGTTTAACATAAAAAGTATAATAAACATATTGCACGGTACAATAGAATGGGAAGAAGCGATAATTTTGCACACAAAGGAACACAAGATTTCAAGTAAAGGCCAAAAATAATTTCAACAATAAAATATTGAAAGTCTTTATGGTAATCAATAGTTTTGCATAGTTATTGAACAAACAAGTGTTAAGCTTACTTTGTAGAAGACGTTACAATGGGGATAGCAGGCACTACAACCGGTGGCACGACGGCCAGTATTGTTTCAACTACCGGCTCAGCGCTAGCACTGGCTATTTTACGTATAAAAGCATCCTCGCTGCAAGCATCATCATTATCCAATAATTCGACTGGTGTAGTCTCCAATTTTTTACGTTTTATGCTACCATGATGGTGTGTTGTCATCGACATATGCAAATTATTAGTCGCTGGTGCCGTTGCGGCCACATTGTAACTTTGCTGTTGACGTTGTCCGTAATAATCATCAGAATCATCGGTACAAAAATCTTCATCGTCATCGCCATCATCGGTATCACTTTTTGTATTATCATCGTCATTTAAAAATGGTAATCTTTTGGCTGGCCTTCTAGATCTACGATGGAATGGATGGGAGTTGGGATTTGTGGTTTGTTTTAGTAAATAATTTGATAATAAATTGTAAATTAAGCCAATCATCTCATTGAAATATATATCAAAAAAATATTTAACTTCTGAATATAAGCATAAGTATCAAGTAATAATCGTACAGTGGGACAAGTCCCACCACCAAGTACTTTAAACCACTTTGCTTCATACAATTGTTTGTTTGAGGACTTTTAATAATAACATGTTATATGAGGAGTGATCGAAAAAGTGTTCCGATCCGAACCACTTTCAAGAGCGTGCATCCTTGGGCAAAAACATACCGGCTTATCAAATTTCATCAAAATATTTTGAAAAATTGTAACCTTTAGATTGGAGGCAAGAAAATAAGAAAAAAAAACTAATCAAAGGGGAAGCCCTGTACTCCCTGTGAAATACGTGTGCGTCCGTGAGTGTATTCGAAAATGCGGTCTTCTCATATCACTTCCCAACTTTGGTGCCTGCAAGCTGCAACACCAAAAATAGCTAAGGAAGGATCTTCATTGTCTTGTTCTTCTTCCTCATCGCCATTATTGTTCTCTAATTGTTTTACTAGATCTTATGCGTCTAGATAATAGTAAATTTCGTGTAGATTACCCACATCTTTTTCATCTTCAGAAATATCTTCACTTTCAAGTCCAGCGAGTAAATCCGCGAAATTTTTAGTTTGTAGCCGCCTGCCGAGACAATCTAAAAAGCAAAGCAAAATAAGCCAAAAGACACCAGAAACGCTCGCTTATTATTACTTATGTGACAAACGCAAAAAGTAGACATCTGGTTACACACACTATTTCCCAAAAATCTGGCATATATCAAATATAATTTTCAAATACAACATCGATAACCACAAATGAAGAGCAATTTTTTTTCAATTGGATAAATCACTCCTTTATAGTAATCTTGAAAATGGAAAATATCCCTCCAAGTAGCACACTGAACTTTATCACCCACCACATTCACCTGTCAAACGGAAATTATAACTTACCCACCAAAGGTAATGACAAGCTTTTTCTTTCACACACAATTTATTGTCTATGGCAATCAACATGCGTTCAAAAGCGCACACACTAAGGTTTTGAATAAAATTAAATCGAACTAGAATGTGGACATTTGGCAACAATATGTATTTAAACGTTAAGCTAAAAGGTCTCTTTTTTTAACACTAATACCAATCAAACGTGACCGAACGTTCCGTTATTGGTAGAATATATGTATAAAAATCTTCTTTAGCTTATTTCATCTCTAGTTCTCGGTTCTATAATTTTTTTCGTTTAATTGATGTTGACATACACGTATTCATATATGGTAGACGTCCGTATTTGTATAAAAACAAATATTTCGGTATAATGTTTAAATTAATTTTACATACAGCAAGTCAGACAGTTATAATCGGCTGGGGACGAATCTCGCATACTCTCTCATTAAAGTTTTTGCCGACTCATTTTTTTACTAATGGTTAAAAATATTAAATCGAATATAATTTATCTCCCACCTTTTAGTCCACTAAAAGGTATTGTTAAGAAGAAGTTAATCTACGATGTCGTGACGTCGATCATAATTAACATACGCACCTTGACGCATTCTACTCTCGAGGTCCTTTTATTTCATATAAAATTAATCTCAGACAAAATTAATTCATCACTTCGTGGTGGCTACCACGACATGCTTATAACGCACTTTTGGGCACACAATATATCTGTACTTGACGAATGTGCAAAACAATCTTAAGCTCTCTGCCTTGTTTAGTTTATGGTTTAAAAGCATTAACACCACCACCCAAGAAGTGGAAAAAAGAAAATTTAATCACTCGTAAGTTTGCGCTCAGTTTACGCTGTACCGCGGAGGTGTGCTCTGACCAATATGACACGTTTTCAATACCAATGTGCGGGCAAAAACTTCCAATGCAATGCATATCTGCATTTTTGCGATCAAGAGAGTGTCAAAAACACACACCACATCGGCACACAGACACACTGACGGACAGACATTGCTTAATCGATTCCAAATTTCACGCTAATCAAGAATACATATATATTTTGAAGAGTCTCTGAAGCTTTCTTTTGCGTGTTGCAAACACTAGGACAAAATGAGCATATTCCTATACTTCGAAGGCGCGTATAAAAATGAAACAATTTGCACCAAGAGAATGCGAAGAAAATTCAAATAACAATAGCAAAGACAACATGAACACCATGTTACCGAATATATACACAAGCAAAATCAACAGTTAGTCTATCTAATCTAAATAAATAGAGCATTAGGCACGTGGTGATCGACTAAACAAAAGCGATATACATTGCATGCATACATACATCTAAGCCTGTACATATGAACCAATATGGGTGTTTCCGTATAGAAGTTAATAAATTTGAAATAATTACAAATTTTTATGTCTTCGCTACAGTAAACGGAACGATAGTTTTTTAGTATAAAAATTTTATTAAATAAACTTTTGAAAATATCTTGCAAGCAATTAAACGTTCCATCTGAATTTGGTGGAATGAGTGAATGTTACAGTCATCATCTATCATTAATAACACAACACTCAATACACTTGTAGGATGGCATTCAGATGTAGGAGGACTGTTGATTTTTAGATAGGACGAATCTTCAAACGAAATGCGTGAAAATGTTATGACATTCCGGCCATTAGTTTACAAAACACAGGTGTTTTAGCGGCACTACTTCGGCAATTTTTCAAAGCGGGCGATCAATTTGAAATCGCAGTGCGTTCGATGGATTCTGGTGGATGTTGCTTTTTGATAAGGAAAGATACGTTAAAAGTCAGTATTTGCTTGAAGGATGTTATCGACACTTTTATCTGTCGGACTTCTTTCAACTTCTTTTTCCCCAACCTAACATTTATAGCGCCATTAGAGTAGAGTAGAGTAGAGACGAATGCAAATGAGAGAAAGATGTGTTATCATCCGAGCAGCGAGTTATTGTTCAATTTTGTACCAAGAAAGTTGAACTTTGGGTGTATTACGCCCATTTTTTGGCGCAATTGTATCAATTAGTAGATTTGGTACTTCTTGGGGTTGGAAAAAATTTTAATGCACCACGCCTAGCTGACCCGCTCAAATGAGATACTCAAGTATAGTTGGCCTTATCGTCGACGTTATTGGTTCGCATTGCCTTTCTAATGGTTACTCAGTCTTTGGATCTTGTTGCGCGTCCACTGCCCATCACTGGTAAGGATTTAGCTGCGCTATCCGTTCAATTAAGCAGGAAAAGTAAAGTTTCTCACAAATTAGATTTTTTTGGCGCGGAACTACATCTATTGAAACCTCCAAGAAGCTATGTCGTGTGTAGCTCATAGACATTACTTTCAAACGAAGAAGTCACAGCTTTACTCTAAACTCTACGGTACTAATTACAACCTGCCTTGCCGAATCCGATCGAGCTAATTTGTACACCCAATAGAAAGACAGTAAGAGGAATGAATATTTTGATAGTTATCAAATATGTTAACGGATATGTTGAGTTGTCGGGAATAATATATTATGACACGATATATTCCAGATGATTGTATAGACGGGCATTCATAAGAATGCCTATGTAAGAGCTCTTTTACTATGTGATATGATTTAGATATTATCGATGATGTCTCATCATCACACAAGCCCAGCATTTTCATCTAGGCTCAATATACTCAATACTCAATTGTTGTTTTAGGCGTTCAAATAGTGAAAAATTTTAATTTCTACTTTCCGCTGTCGACGCAATGTCCGAAATATCTAAAAAAAAGGCCCTTCATTGCTCTTAAAACAAAGCTACAAATATAGTATACGCAAGCAAGCAAAGCGAGCAACTTTGAGATAATAAAAAAATGTGTTTTGACTTTTTCGACAACCCAATAGTTGTTTGAATGCAGAAAGCGTACACGAATAAATAGCCATAATCAAGAAGATAGCCTATGTTAGCATCAAAAGAAGTGTGAATAAAAAGCCTATTAAGTAGACAAGCTATGAATGGCAAGACAGACTAACTTAAATAATTATAATTTCCAAACTAAATCACACACAACTAAATAAACTTGCTAATTAGTGATTGTGTTGCTTTTCCAAAACGTGGTATAGAAAAAAAAATCGAGTTAAAAATATTGAAAAACTATTTCAAATATTATTACAGTTTGATATTCCACACGAAATGAAATTTTTCAAGTTTTATGCTGCATCGAAAGGGTGGAGAAGCCTTCTAAAACTGTATTCAAAAGAAGAATTAACTAATTATATTATTGCTGTGTCACATTAATTAATTTTTATACCCTCAACGACTTGGGGTGCGAAGGTATATTCGGTTAGTGTGGAGTTATGCAACAACCAGAAGGACTTGGGATAGATTCACCGTTTATCATGCCGATCGATTAAGAATGACTCTCTGAGTCGCTTGTCTATCTGCCTGCTCGCGTGTGTACCGTATGTGCTTTCCTGCGCTTAACTTACAGATCGCAATTTTCGAGATATTTCGATGACACTTCGATGACACCGACATGACGAAGACTATTGAAAATGGTTCGCATCTCGAGTACTTTTGGTTTTTTGGAAAAGTCATTTTACGAATAACCGAATATTAAGCGAAAGCATGTAGGGCGTTTCGTATCGCACTTTAGTGCCGTTTCTTGTTAGTAATCAATTCTTTGCCTTGCCAATTAGTAAAACATATATTTTAGTTTTCTTTCTTTTGTTTTCTTTTCTTTTCATTTTTAGTTAAAACGTTTTCACTCTCATCGCCTGCATGTGCACAGTAAATAATTATATGCATATTTGTTGTTGTTTGTGTTTTATACTCTTGATTTTGCCTGAATTTCATGTGAGAATAAAAATAGAATTAAAATCAAAAAATTCAAATCAAATTTAACAATAACAACATTACAGTATGAAGTGGCGGCGACGATAGCACTTTGGTTCTGAACGTTTTAATTAATATACAAAAAAAAAAAGAAAAGAAAAAATAATTATATGGAAAACGAAAGCAAAGCAAAAAAAGGTTTATAATTAACTTAAAATATTTGTTAAAGGCTCAATGCACTAAAATAATTATGGCACTTGGATGGATGGATCCATTGAGAAAGTAAAATATATGAACCGAAAAAGAAAAGTGCGCTCGTTTTCAAGTGAGACTTTCTTAGCTTAGTTTATTTTGTTATCAGAATTCGTTTCTCGCTTGGGCAGTACACATGGCGAAGAACGAACTTCATTCACAATGAATGAAGCGATAATGCATATTGAAGGCATTGCCCCCTCCCTTGATTCGCGATTGTCGAATTTGTCTCCTTTCCCTTATTTTTGTCTGCGAAAACATAAGTGAATTGAAAAGATCCAACTGAACTGCCGCCTTCTGTCCCTGTCTTTATAGATGCTCAAGCAAACAATGGCCATGTTCAGTCTCAAACTTCACTTAATTGCGTTTAGAACATTCAAAATTGTATAATCGTATGCTACATGTGTACGCACACACATCAACGATTCAGCCATATGGCGCGACCGGTCTAACTAGTGTCGTTACAGTTCCAATTGCCACCACGCTAGAGATAGAATTTTGGTGTATGGAGCGTCTACCTCTGAATTAGCTGGCACTACCTAACCACTAGCTTCTCCGCATGAGTAGCGAATGACTTGAGTAGTAGATGAGAATTACGACTACCAAGTCAGAGTTCGCGAGTTCAAATCTCAACTGAGGTAGAGTTCACTTCGATCAGTCCGTAATAGCACAACACTTACGAATTGGGTACACGCCCACTACGCTTCACTAGGCACACATCCTTGCAAAATGACACCAAATAACGTTGGTATGAAATTAAGCATAGACAAAACATTCTGGATAGGCGCACGTCTACATTCAATAAAGAACTAATTTCTATGTATTTAGTTAATGGGTAAGTACACAGTGTGCATAATTTCTTCCATGTTCAAATACACACACTGCTCGAAAAGTAATTCGGGTTTTCTTCCCAACAGAGGAATTAATTGTATTTTCTCACAGCCAACTTCGCTCTTAATTCGAATTCTTTATATATTTTGGCAGCTGATATAAAGTGAAAAAGCAGTTTAATGCCCATTCGATTCAACTACGGAAAGTGAAAAGCAGCATTCCTGATATATTTTAGTTTTTCACTATCGAAAATATAAAAATTATTCGATGTGTATGGCGAAGATGTACTGGCACAAAAGTGCTTTGCAAAATTAATGCGCCACATATGGAAGGAAGCTAATGATGACACAATAAAGGCGTTAATCGATGCAAGCCGGCGAATATATAATTCGATAAGATATTTATTCACTATAAGAAAATCGTCCTTCCTACCTACTTATTGCCTCGAAATAAGAAGAAGAATTTATATGCTGAGATAAAGTACTCAATAGATGTGAAACCATATTAAGCTCTATTGATATGAAAAAGTATTCTTTGCAAAGCTTCGCTAGGCTTTTTGATTGCGATCGCAGTTTTAATTGTAGAAAAAAAAAATCATTTAATATCCTACAATAAACGTGCTTACTACATACATCTATTCAGAATTTTCCAAAACCTAATTTTGCGCTTTGCACATGCGTAGGCTTGCATGAATTCCTGTAGGATAAGCAGTTAGCTTTAACTATAAAAACAAAATTGAAATTAGTTTCGTTTGAATCGAGTCTTTTTGATGCGCGTTAGCTGTATCATTAGTTTTTCCGATCTGAGAATATTGTAAATTATAGTCAGGTTATAATAAATATATCTGGCAATACTACAGAAATAGGTCTCCGGCAGTCAAATATTTGAGATTTGAATTCAATTTAGTAAATTTTATATATTTGCGATTCGCTATCTAAACTTTGATGGTCATAAAAATTCATTTGCATTTATCGATCAATTTACAAATGGATCTGGTCCGTAACAGACGATTCAAATTTGCCAATTCCAAAATATCGCTTCATAAACGTTCCACAATACATATCGAAATGGAAAAACGTGTGCTGTAAGCGTTCGGTGAAAAAATACTCCACTTTTTACCTAATAGAGTTCCTTGCGATTTTTATCTAGGATTTCGGCCAAAGCCAATGTAGTTAATAATTATATGCACTTAGTCGTGTACTGTGAAGGAAACGTCACTTTTCTTGTCGCACCAAACTCGCTCGGTATCCCTATAATTGAATCATATTCAAGAAACAAAATTCCCTATAGATTCTATGGGCGCTGAGAGCCCTTATTTTTGCCTGTCACTTTTGTCGAGATGAGATTAGTACGCTCTCCGATATTGGGTGCAAAAATGTTAGGCGAACGAAATCTAAATATTTATTGTATGAATGCCAGATTATATTCTAAAAATATTCACACAACAAATTAGGAAATGATGTGCAAAACTATTTATATAATGAAAGCAAAGTCCGATAATTTAATAAAAATTTCATTTTATCTATCTTTCTTTATCTACACTCATAGAGAATACGAGGAGAGCTATCATCATATAAAGTTTAGGATTGTTTGGGTGTTTTTTTTTTTTTTTTCTTTTGTTTTGTTTCTTTTCTGTCATTACGAAAGATTCTTCAAATAAATCGACGAAATTTTCGATTGGTATGGAAATTTCTTTAAGGACATCTTTACACGGTGCGGCTGATTTCAGTGATTTTATGAAATAATTTCACTTGTCATCATGACATTGCATTCAAATCAATCATTAACTAAGGAATTCCGGCTCGTTTATGTATAAACGAGGAGCTGGCTGCCGTGGTAGTACAGATTCCATACTTTTGACGTTTTTATTACATATAATCATTGATGGGTTGGTTTCTGATAAAGTAAACATGCGAGCACACGATCTCAACTGCGTCACTATTACAAGAACAGAGATGGATTTGTTGCATTTTAATACATTTTGTAATTTCACAAAAAAGGAATGTGATCAGTGTTGTCCTCCATCCTTACGCGTATATCACATACACTATCCTCTCCTATATGCAATCGACAAATCTGACTTGTAAAGCTGCCAAGCTTTTTTTTAAGCACCGTCAAGTATTCGACCGAAACCGACTTCAAATGAAGATATATTATCTGCCTGGGTATAAAACTGGATGAAATCTGAAATGAATATGGCAGACACCGCGGTGTGGTGGATTAGTTTTTTCTTAATAACACCAGTGATATGGGTATCAAACGAAAGAACTGGAGGGTAGACTGTGAAAAGCTCACTGTTTTACTTCCAAAGTAAACGTCTCGGATATAACGACGTAGTGAACGAATTTTTTCGTTACAATACCGTTGAAATGGGTATCACATAAAACGGCTCGGAGAGTAGAACGCGAGAGCCTAAGCGTGTTAATTCTAAATTAATTGGGGCAGACGCAACGAGCTAGTAGATAAATGTTTTCTTAAAAATACCTTCAAAATAGGTATGAAATGAAAGAAGCTGGAGAGTGGAATGTGATAAAGTGTGTTAGCTATAATTTAATTACGATAGATGTTTAATGCATAAAGTCTTGGGGCGTTTAGGAAAAACCGATTTCGTGAGCATTGAAAATTAAATCTTAAGTGGACCACGTGTTCATGTAGTGGGTATGCGAGATTCGGCCCCCGCCGAATATCACTTTCTTACTTGTTTTTTTTTTTTTTTACAAAATCGATATCAATTGCTTTTAATAAAAAACTAACGGGGTAGAAAGCAGTTGATATTGATAAAAAGCTTAAATGTACATAGGTGTACAAATAAGTTCGTTCCGCTGAAATTACTTGCTTCATAAAACGTACCTGACGGGTTCAATTTTCCCGAAATTTCAGGTAGAGATAACTTAGTTATTGATGTTTGATCGATGTAACGTGAAAAATATGCAGTTGAAGCTACGAAAATGGTTAGGTTGGCTTGAAGTGAAAACGTAGTAAACTACGAAACCGTTAGAAAGTGGGATGCGAGATTTCAGACAAAAAATATTAGTCTTGAACACAATAAAATCCGGATACGTCCGTTCGTCTCCAGCAAAAACAAGCAAGGAAATGATTCTCAGATCAGACTGGAAACTTTTACCACACTCCGCATTATCTCCAGATCTGGCTTCCTCTAAATATCACCCTTTCAGATCGATGTAGTCATACTTAGCAGGTCAGCGGTTCACAAAAGTTGAAGATGTGCGAAAGTGGATGGATGGCTATTACCCTGCCCATTCGGCAACTTTCTACGGCGAGGGCGTAACTAAGCTACCCGATAAATGGCGAAAGAAAGTTGAAAATTGAATTTTATCAAAAAAGCGAAAGGAATTTATTTGCACATCTATTAATAAATAAAACCGGAATAGTCTTTATATTTAGTTTATTACAATTATTATAAACGCATATATTTATCTATCTATTTAAAACAAGTAAGAAAACATCATTGTTGGCCTCAAAAATTGCGGCCTGCAGGTTGAATACAAGACAGCAAAACAGACAGACGGACGGAAGATGATTCTGAATCGATCGATATAATGCACATATGGACATATGCCCAGTACTTTTCGGTGTTGCATACATTCGCACAAACCCAATATACCCATGTGGGGTTTAATAGTTACTGCCCGTATATATACATTTGAACCTATTATTAGCTTTCAAGCAAACACTGAATTGTCTGTTTTTATTGTTAACGGGTAAGTAAAATATGAAATATATGATATATGGGACACTTTTGAGTTGTCTGGCCTAATTTTTACTGTCATAAGACTTCTGCCGATAGCATACGTTTTATTATACTTTGATCACGAATGTAGGTATTTTAAATGCTGCTTCGACACGCTACTGCTGCTGTTGATAGAACAAATCGATAATGGGATTATAGAGTCTATGGATGTAGCAGTGAATTTTCTAAATACATTCTCAAATCTGTCAGTAGGATGAGTTTCGCATTTTGCTCGGACAATGAGAGACAAGATTTACTGGTTTTCAATTAAACTCAAGTACAAATGTATGCACTTTTATTAGCTTACTTCAAATAATTCTTCTAATTACTTTAAAAAGCAAATGCAGTCGACTTTGAATCGAGCCTATGCCTATGCGATGTGCGAAAAACATGCTTATAATGCGAAACGAAATACATAGAACGTAATGTGTGAAGGCATAATTACACTCAAGTATTTATTATCTTTGCATTTAATTATTTATAGAAAGAAGTGTACGCTTAAAATGATTGTTTTCAATCTCATGATTTATTTAAACAAAACAGAAAATTTGTAAATACGAAACTTTTCTTTAATCTCCTATAACAAGTTTTACGTTCAATGCTTTTGTTTCTTTTTCCTTTTCATTTTATTTAATTTTGTTTACTTTTTTTATGAATTTTCGGGATTTTTTAATAGAGATATTTTAGCAATTATATGATATTATCGGGCGATTGCGAAAGTTCGTGTTTGAGCAGCCGTTAAGGTGATATTATCTATGCGTACAGGCAGCATGTTGATCAGGAAGCACTATATGGCCAGGAGAAGAGAAAGTTGTTCGCCTAAGTTCAACTTGAAGGTAGGAGAACATCCGGAAGAATGGGGACATTTGCGTGGGCGGCACGGTTCAACAACAAGCAACGTGCGATACACGAACACAACTCCAGGAAGAAACAACTGTTTTTTAAATCAATAATAGAGATTTCTTTTCGCAGAAAATCATGGGGGAATTTTTGATTTCTTTCATTGGAGCGAATTATTTTGATGATGAAGAACAATTATTTTGCAGAAGTAGATGAGAATTTCAACAAATCAGATGAAAAGAAAATGGCGAAAGGGTTTTCAATGCCTACTGAACGACCTGAAATCTAATCTTCATGGAAAAAGCAAGTTGAAAAGTGTTCTGAGGCAGCCCCAATCTGTTCATGACAGAACTTGCCTTTGCATTATTAATAACAAACAAAAGTCACTTCTTAGCTCGTGTTAGCCCTTTTGTTGACGGGCGTGCGAAGAAAGTGCTATAGAACTGCAATTGGGTTATCTTAGAGTGCTCGCAACCCATACGCCGAAGTTCGATATATAATTAAATTACTAATAATTACGTATTAATAATAGCTTCTCAGCAATTTCTTGAGTAGCAGAATCTCTATCGCAACAAAGTTGATCTTTAACCGCTTCGGCCCATTTTCAATACCAACTTGCAGAAAGAATTTTTGCGTGAGACATTACACGGGCGGACAAAGGGTCATGCTCGAGGGTCATGCTCGATCAGAACTTAATTCTGATCAAAACTTTATCTAATTTATAGAGTCTCTGCATCTAAATCGATTCGAATCGGGTTCTCTGAAGCTTCCTTCTGGGTGTTACAGACACTTTGAGAAAATGACTATACCCCCATTCTTCGGTGATGGATATAAAAATATTGTTCTCATCTGTCAATTTACACAATTTTCACGCTCTCATAACTTTTTAAAGGATGCATCAAAAATCTTGGAGTAAATCAATACATTTCTGCGAAACGACTTAAGCTTTAACAAAAGAAAGAAAGAATAGAAGAAGAAAAAATAGAAAGCTGAAAGTAGTAGAGACTGTGCAGTAGGATAAGATAGTATGTAGGGGAACAACAGAAAGCGGTGCAAAGGCCTATTATGGAAAGATTAAAAAGAAAAGAGATAGTGAGCGACACGGAGATGAAAGGAGAGAGAAAAGGAATATAAAGTAAGGAAGATTAGAGTCATTTTCTTTATAAAATGAAAGAAATTTAAAAAGCGTTTTCGTTTTTGAATTGGGGATTTTGAAAAATTACACATTTTATAAGACACTATTTGAAATATTATATCATTAAACCGCTAATAACCGGCTGTTTATACGCATCACCATGATTTTGTCAAAATGTTTGCAACGCTCAGAAGGAAGCTTCAGAGACCTCACAAAGTGTACATACTCTTGATCAGTATCATATTCTGAATCAATTTCAGCATGTCCGTCTGTCCATTTGTGTAATCTCTGTTTTGAACGTGCTTCTGGCCGCGAAAATAAAATTATTAACTTCAAATTTGGCAGAAACGTTGAGAGTTCTAGTACGTAGGTTGGTATTGAAAATGAGCAAAATCGATCGTAGGTCACGCTTACAATACAACATAAACTGAGAACACATCTGTTTTGCAAAAGGAATACATAATTGGTTGTTTACTCATTACTCATAAACTATACCCGATAAATTTACAAAAAATTGATTGAATTATTTTGTGGGTGACGCTGTAGCGCCTGTACGAAAATGGAAAAACTCGACCATGCCTTTCCAATATTATAGTATATCAAAATTTAATTATTTTTTCAGTAACTTCTAATAATACGCGCAGGTAAGCTTCAAAAAGCGCATAAAGTACATAAATGAATTCTTGGCCAGTTACAAATTCGAAATCCATATAAGCATGTTCGTCCGCCCATCTGTCCGTCTGCCCAACTAAAGCTATTCAATCAGATTTGGTGTATCCACAAGAATTGGTATTCAGTTCATGCCAGTGGCGGCATTCGGCTCCACTTTTCGCGGCGAACGATACCAAATTGCGATAACTACATCTCCACTATGGTGAGCATCTAGTTTGTGACCAATTGATATAGTTGAACATCTTAGGAATACAGTTTCGCTGAAACATGTAATCAGTGAAGAAGAGAGAACGACCTTGGCGAAAAAGTTTGCAGTAAAAACCTTCTATTCGACACATTGCCTAATTGTGCCTAAACTGGAAGTTGATGGTAACAATTGTGAATATATTTTAATAGCCGATATTTATTGGTAAAACACCTTTAGAGCACATAACGTGAAAGTAGAGAGGTTATAAAAATGTATCAGAGTCCGAAAACTTATGAAAAACCCCAAAATGTTGCCAAAGAACGGATTATTTGCTTAAAGAATAACAACTCTGCTGCTTATGTGCTATTTGCAGTTGTAGTTGGTATGACGGGCAACGAAAGCGTTTTAAACCCTGAAATAATACAGCAAAGAACCTTAAATGCTTTAAATGCTCTTCTGCCGTCCCAGGACGAAAAATGTTCTGTTGTGACGACTCCCGCCTTCAAACCTGTAGGCAAACAATTCTGAGCATTCTCTTTGTTACAATTCCAGCAGTCGAAATTCAAATTTTAGTTGGACCAAAAAAAAGAAAAAGATCTACAACCCAATCCAAGGCAACAGTCTAGTCTGCCTTACGGGTGGCAAACGTCTGAGTTACTGTAAACGTATCATATATATATATGCTGTTTAGGACACAATGGTGCTACTCAAATGATAGCTTCCTTCTTTCGAAATCCATGTGGGAATTATTGAGGCGGTGTAGGTCACACAATACTCGAAATAATTCATGGCATTTGCTCAATAAATGGACTAATCGTTGTTTTGAAACTGCTTTTTTCATTATTTGGTTGTTGCAGAACATACTTTGGGCGGATTCAACTACTTTTCGAAATTAATGTCTAGAATTAATTTTGCTTTTTGGTCCAGTTATACAATATACTGTAACTATGCTTTCCTCTTTTAGTCAAAATCAGGCGGACCGACCAAAGGTTTCCGAGTTTCAAATTGATCAAAGGCTATGACGTATAGAATTTGACTTATGTAGTTGTGGGTGTTATAAAGGGAATAACAAACTTAGCATATTATCCAACGCAAGTAGCGCATCGTACAAGTATTTCTTAAAAACAAGGAAACATTTTTTTAATGAGCATGAAATAATTCAATTTAAAATTAAAGTAAATAAAAAAATATTTTAAAAAAAATTTCGTTTTCAAAAAAAAAAAATTCATGAAAATATTAATGCGACTTACCTTGAGGCAGGTATAGTTCTGATCAAATGCTGGTGTTGCTGTTGCTGTTGCTGTTGCTGCTGCTGTTGTTGTTGTTGCTGCTGTTGCTGTTGTTGCTGTTGCTGTTGTTGTTGTTGCTGCTGCTGTTGTTGTTGTTGTTGTTGTTGCTGTTGTTGTTGCTGTTGTGATTGTTGTTGATGGTGTGATGAATGTTGTTGTAATGCTACTGTTACTGCTGGTCTCCCTGCCGCAGTACTGGTTGTTGATGTTACTGATAATGCTGTTGATATATTTGTCGGTGTTGGTTGTTGCTGTGAATTATTATTATTATTTTGTTGATGAAGGTGTGAAGCAGGATGTGTTAAATTTGTACTTGTATTTAGACTGCTGTTGGTTGCACCGCTTGTTTGTGACTGTTGTTGACGTATTTCTACATGTTGATCGAAACCGAAACCGCTATCATTCGAATTATCACAAGGCGGTGGATGAGGTCGGGGTGGAAAGCGTTTACCAGGCACAAGTTTGCCAGGACCAACCTAAACGAAAGTAATTTATAAAATCAATCAATCAATCAATATATCATAAATATATATATAATTGTAAAAATTCTAAATATATGTTTACGGCGTGCAAGATCTCACGTATAATTGTTAATTATAACTATATTTAATCAAGCCGTCTGTCTATAATTGCTTTTTTTTTTTGTTTAGCTTCGATAACAGCAATATATTTATTTATTTGTTTACATTTACGATCAATTATATATATATTTTTATTAATACTTTATTGATAATAAAACTTTCAATTTCATTATTTACTAAGTAATGTAGGTCTTTAAAGACAAACCGTAGGATCGTAAACCGTAAAAAATTAGCACAAACGTACGAATGTAATCGTGTATTAAACTAGTAAAGTTTACATGCGTTTTACTAACTAAATCATTATATAATTTAAGTGATTTAGACTTACTCGGGAAACTGAATGCAATTTACCGGGAAACGCTTTACCCGGATGCCTCTTTGACGGTATACGTAAGCCCTTGCGGTGTATTCTCGTACTCATTGTCGACATAGTTGACATTGTCGTACGCATGCCTTAAAATAGAAGGAACAAAAAAAACATTGTTTTTTATTAAATTTATATAAACATTATATATAAATACATATGCATATCCTCTTAAATCGCTTTTTAGTATATAGATGAAAAGAAAAAGAAAAACAAAAAATTTTATATATACTTTCATCTGGGAATTTTCCCGCTAACCAACGTTTTTCATTGGTATGCTGTTTGTACTCTATTGCAGATACCATAAGTTAGGAAAACGAAAATATTTCGCTCTATCGATTATGTCACAACATGTAACGTGTAATTGAGAACGTTCGTAGGCACGGCCCAACTGAATGCTACTAACAATTCTTGGATGCATTATGCAGTACGAGGCTGAAAAATCATACTAAAGTGTCTTTGGCGGTATTGCGATGGTCTTCTTTCTGCTGTTTGCCTCTAGATGTGGTCATTTTAACAGGCTCTGCAATTAAGTGTTACAAATTTCTTTGCTTCGTGGCAGACTTTGTCCTGTGCCCTCGAAATTCGGCACAATTTTCATCGTAAATGTTCGCAAAAAAAATGCTGACTATTTGCTATCGTTCCACTTTCGATTACATAAGAAAAGCGAATAATGCTGCAAATGCTGATTGTTAGACACGAATTCGGGAAAATGACGATTCACGATTTTCATGCCCGACAATAGTGTAACCTATATGACATTTTCGATAAACGTTCGCCGAGGGGCCTGACTTCGCCTTTTTCATCCACAATTATCGAAACATCGGAATATTCGGGTTTTTCGCTTCTATGTTACAACTGCCTAGGAAGTGCTTTTGTACAAAAATATGGCGATATGTATTAAGAATACGATCGTTATATATCACGCAAATGGATGTACTCTTTATCTCAAATATCGTGCACGTAGAAGATCGGGAAAATGGCCTTAACGGTTCGCTGCGTTTGTGGCTGAATTTCGTTAACGGAGTGATGAATCTTCTTCTTCAATACGCCCATTATTGTGGGCTTGCTAGCATAGACTTTTGACTTCGAATAACCGCGTTCAGTCTTCCTGAATTTTTCAATTACTTTCTTTGCAGTTGCCGAAGTTAAATCAATATACCGACTCTCTCCTGAAATGCTCCATTTTTATTAACCCTAAACTGTCAGCTGTCAAGTTGCTGTTTGCAGCACAATTCAAACGTTACGTAAATTTTTCGACATCCTATAGATAAAATTGCATTCGTATTGGCAATTTTATATACGTCGCAGTGTAAATGGAATAATAAAGCAACTAAAAAGACTGCAGCGGTTTGTGACCCACCATTAAATTCCATCCACAATTTCCCTTAATACAGTTTTTCAAAGAATGACTTTTCAAAATGAGGCTTTACATAGGAAGTGGTCGAAAAGGTTATCCGATCCAAACCATTTTCAATAGCCTTCGGTCTGGCGCCGAAAGTCGTCAGCATTCAAAATGTCATCAGATTATTTCGAAAATTTGGGATCTGTACGTTGAATACAAGAAAATAAGATGGGCAGACAGGTGGGTAGTCTTCGATTGGAAAGCGATTGTCAATCAATCGATGTAATAAAAGATGGATTTATCCCAAATCCTTCTGGGGCTACCTAAATCGATACATACTTAACATACCCACGTACCATAAGTGTAAGGTATCATTATTATATTAAATCCACCACTCAAGTGCGCGTGTATTTTAATTTTCCCGTTCCATTTACTACATTTAGAAGTGCATATTACAAAACTCAACGATTTAACGTAAAACTCGCAGTCCCTGTAACGTTCCGCTATCTTCTACTATTACGTAAACCGAACTAAGTTTAAGATAAGAGAGAATCCCAGCGACATATCATCGGCATTGATATATTTATTGATTGATTGACTTTCACTTGAGTCATTTTAAAAACAAACGAAGCGAAATATATCTTTATCTTTACACTTCGAAGTAATCATCGAAAGGGATGGGAGAAGACTAACCTTTCATGTTTACTAAACTGAAACTGATTGAATCATAGCCCTCGATATTGTCCAGAATTGTGCAAAAAACTCTTATATGCAGCCAATTACTCAAAAGAAAAATATCGTTGACGGACCGACCGAATATCAAATTTGCAAGGACATGGAATCTTAAAAGTTAAAACATCACGAAGCAAAGGTTTGAACAAATAATTGAAAATAAATTTAGAAAAATCGTCATTTCCTCTAGAGAAGACTCCTGTCGAAAGTCCTTCGCAACGCACATATTAGGTAAAAATAATATTCGTGGTCTTCGCTCCCAATGGCTTTGTAGTCACGTAACTTTAGCGACACTAACCCTGTCAACCCTGCTATCACACCACAGCCTGTGATAAAGACGACAGTCTAGAGTTAATTCGAAAAGAAAACCACGTCACATTTGTTAATTTAGTCGAAATTAATTGTGCTTTGAAAATGAGCCGAAATTCGGAAAAAATCTACAATATATTTGGCAATATCGCTTCGATCAAGGTGATATCGTTTTGCAGGTTTATGGAAGAATTCATAATATTTCTAATGAAGATAATGAAGATTGAAATGAACAGCGCACACATCATGTACTCTTTCACGCTTAACTAACTAATGGTGGATAAAACTGCCTGAGTAACCGAGTAGATCAGAATCACGTGTTCGCGGGCTAGCTATAGTGAATGCTCAGTCGGTAAAGACATGACACTTATCTATTGGGCACGCCTTCATTAGGCTGCGGTGGCCACGTCCCCCTTCCTTTCTCTTTCCTTTCTTCTTTCTGACAGTCACGGCGTTACGCGAACGGGAGACATCCCCTGAATGATTGGTCATAGTACAAATAAACCAAAGAATCTCGTCCAAACATCGAGAAAGACCGTCAAAAAAATTGTTTTGAGCTATTCACGCCAGGGTGGACGCAAACGAAATTGTATATTTAAGTATTATAATGAAAGTACTAGAAGGGGTATTAATAGTCAAATATTTAATGGATCGACTTTCAATTTGGGGACCGCTGCTGAAACGAAACGAAATCTAATCATTTGCGAACATGGATGAGGAGTAACAAAAGGTACGTTATATATGGGAAAACCGTGGCAAGAGATCTTGGCCCAAGATCAAAACCCAAATTGACGCAATGGTAGTGGTTTCTTTTCGATGAATTTGGAACCAGATAAGTGATTATACTCTCCACTGTCAACAAATAATTAAGTTTAAGGTCGCAACACTTAGGTAAAGTATCCGAGAATTGATCGTCTTCTCTTACGACAATGCCAATCGAGACAATGCATCCAGCATATGCAGCAAGGACTGCACGTATTCTTGCAGAACTGTCTGATTGATTTAAGAGAAGAGAAAAGTCTTTCGAAGAATCGTTATATTAATGGTGGGCATAATGGTTTTACGATAAAAATGGCGAAAGATGGTCGATCATCTTTCTAGATAAAAATGGTATTCATTTGATTTAGTAAAGTTCATCTAAAATACAAGAGAAACACGTATTGAATTTTGATGAAAGAAAGTCGCGAAATTTTTGCTTTCACCGTATGTGTATATTGGAAAGGATAATGGCTCCCGATCTCGCGTTAGGAATCGCGAATCGGCTTTCACTTAATTGCGGCTAAGTAGGGACAATTTACAAACATGTGCGGGTTGATGAGGAAAAATGAATGACCGAAACGTTTTTCATTTAAGCTACGTGTAGTCTTTCTAAAATAATCGCACATTTGAAGAGAGAAGGCATTCTTAATAAGAAAAAAGTGAACCGTTTCTTCCAGAAATGCACGCAGACATGCATAAAAAAGGAAAAGTAACTCATTTATGTACGTAAAGGCAGCGATACAAATTTTAGCTTATAACAGTAAATTTTGGTAATCTAAGGTTGCAATCCTTGTAACTGCAAAAAGGAGTCCATCAATCCTTGAAACCTTGATTTCATTACCTTTCTAAAGATCATATGCATTCAATGCTTGACGCATTACTAGTCGGGGCTTAAAATTGAATTCAAATTTGAGTCTCACCCGTATTTTACGAGATGTGTGCTGAAAATGAGTTGTGCGAATAGCATATGTGACGGGCGGCGGGTGGCGGGTTCAAAAATAATAACGAAATCGGTTAAATCAATTGTCGACTTTTCTAAAATTCTTATTGTACACTTGTACTCATTATCAAGTGTTTCATTTGCTCATATAAATGGCATAGTTGAAGCATTCTTTCTTAAGGCGTCTAGATGGTGGGTATTTCAGATTCGCTGTAAAATAAATACAGCTTTCAGCACAGTTGTTGTTATTGTTGTCGTTTTGTTGGTGTTGTTGTTATTATTATTATTATTGTTGTTGTTGTTATTGTTGTTGTTGTGTTACATTTAAATGTGCGAGTGCATATACATTTAAAGACACATTATTTTATATTGTGTTGTGCTTTTGATTTGACATGAGGGCGTTGTACTTTGCTTTATCAGTAACAGTTTGTCTACAATATTTTCCTTGAAATGTTTGTGTTTTTATTTTATTATTATACTTTTTTTCCCTGCATTCGCCTAAGAAACCACATGGAATACAGAATAAAACTGAACGTAACTGAATATAACAATAAACGAAATGATTATAAAAATAAAATAGACATCACGCTTTGCGTCGAATTTTTAATACCCATCGTTTAGAAAAGTAAATAATTAATTTAAAAAAAAACAAAAAAAAAACTTGTAGAATGTTTACATTTACCTTAAGGAACGAAATCACTATGAGGGCCTTAAAAAAGGATATTTCTTAGCATTTCTCAGCGTATTTTTGAATCGAAGAGAAGGTAACACAATAGCAATATAAGATGAGGTTACTACGCATATGTTTAAGTGTCAAGAATTATATCTGAAATATATTAAAACATAACAGCACCGAAGACATGCTCGCGAGCGTGCATTAGGACCGAAGGGTCTACAGGTAGCCCATAATATTTTTTACAAATATTATTTTCGATATGATTGGCGATGCCTTTTTAACAACTAATCCTTAGATTATCAAAAACCTCCTACATTGTACTTCCTTTTAAAATGTTATATGAAAGATATATAAAATGAAAAAGAATATAAAAAGTTTGAAAAAGGGCAATAAAAGCTTTCTCTAGTTATGCTGTACCTCACTTTTACGAAATCGTGTTTCGAGAACAACGAGTTCAAAATTTTGAAATGTGTTATGGAAAGTTCTTTTACTATAGTACAGTTACTACGAACTTTCTCTCTTTCCTCCAAAGTTTCTTCTTTTTTTTTTGCGAAATGACTGCAGAAAACAACAGGGAAGTGCTTGAAGTCATTGTTAACGTTAAAGACTCGACGCAAAAGAATTCATTGCTTGGCATTGACGCTTCTCAAATTGCAATGAGTTACATGTCCATGCATTATAATATGGTCGTCTCGCGAAGCTATGCTAACGCACTTTTCCTTCAAAATCTTTCCCTATCAACGTAACACGTTCTAAAAATATCTGTTAGTTATTAGGGAAATTTAAAATCGTCAGGTCAGGCATTCCTAGCAATGAAATGTTTACCACAAACCCTCTTCCGAAATCTCAGGGAAAAACATCTTCCAGGTAATGAATTTTTTTTCCACACATTCTAAGAGATTCAAAGGATCAAACCAATGAGTCAGAGAGAAAAAAATGTATAGTAGATTCCCACCTTAAGAACAGAACAGAACTTGACATTTATGGGAGGTAAGGAGTCATAACATATACCCAAGAAGAGGTAAATGCAAACTAGCGTGGACCTCAATGGCCCAAAATGCCTAGGTTTTTCCTTTGATTTATTATTAATAATTATTTATTATTGTAAACTGTAACTGTCGGCGTGTTGGTGAGTGTGAGCGAAGCCCACTTACATTAAATGTCTGAAATGTATTACATTTTAAATCGATATCTCGTACAGATCGACGAAGACATTGATGAAAACATTTGTACATCTTCTCAGTTGAGCTTATTACGAATTCTTAATTATTTTAATGCTAGAGTTTCTTCTAGATGGTATTGCTTCTAGCTTAGTTAAATACAGGACGGACAATTTAAATCAAATTTCAACACTAAACGGACGGGCGGACACCTTAAGTTAGTTTTACGTACATATGAGAATTGTGACGAGTTCATGGATCTACGTACTTATGGGCAAAAAATCGATAAAAAATTGAAAGAATGTGAACGCACTTACTTCTCGGTCATCCATAAGCTCTGCAAAGAGATCAACAAACCAACTTTTCATGGTTAAATGTGTGCTAATAACATTTATGTCAGTGGCTGGAAATTTGCGAGAAATCTTACAACATTGACTTTTTCATTATCAGAATATATGCGGTATTAATGTTCAACGACGAACGAAGTGTACGACAATCGGTTTTGGACGCTTATTAGGACACTGCTGAGTTAATCTTCGTCGAAAGTCATATAAAATTGTATCACGCAAATGTTAAGGAATTTGTTGCAAAGTTTTCAAGTCAATGAAACCTGAAGATATTCTCTTTACAGAAAGAAGGAGACGTCAAGCCTTAGGTGGAAAAAATCATCGCACGCGATCGCGAAAGCTAGCGCGACATACGCATGTTGAAAGGGCCCCTCCCACATAATTTGTTGCTTTCAATTTCAAACGACTTCTCATTCATTCAGTTTCTGTTTGCGTTTTATTGTCTAGCCTTTTCTTCTTCTTTTTTTTGCAATTTACTTTCATATTTTAGTTTTGATTTTTTTTTTTTTTTTTTTGCGTTAAAACTTACAAATTGATTTAAATTGGAACACAATTATTAGCACTGATTTATGTTTAAGTTGCAGTATAAATTTTTCTTTACTTTAAACTTTTAACTTGACGAACGCAAAATGCATAAACATATACGTATTTATTACACGCATACATGAACATTTATTTATGCCATTGAACGTTCATTATTATATTGATCATTGTCCTTTTATCAATTAACACATGCAACGCGAGTGTAGAGAGGCGCATGCAATGTTTATACACGTTCTACAAAAGAAAATCAATAAAAATTAAATAACAGAACAGAAATTATGCTGGAAAATTTCATTTAAAATATATAAATATATATATATATATATATATATTAAAAAAATGTGTTCTTTCAAACTTCTTCTAGAAGGAAGAATGAAAATGGATGGTAATCGCTTTTTATACTAATTAAGGAAATGTGTTTATTAAAATTCAAAATTTGATCTTTTAAATACACTGACTGACTATATAATTATAAACACTTATCTATATCTATGATATATATGTTCGGTAGTGATCAGGAAGGCTTACATGAAGAGAGCGATGGGGAGAGGGAGTAGGGTTTATGAGAGTTCGACTTGAAAATGGAGACATCAAGGACGGTTGGAAAGGCCACTGCTAGCAGGTTGCTGCAAAGGGGGGTGGCGGCAGTATGATAAAGAAACGACAAGTTCTGTGAGGTGCAAGTCACTTCAAGACGGGGTGGGTGGCAACGCTAAAAAAGTCGTGTACTCTTGTTAAAGGCCTTACTTGGTGGACAAACCAGTACTTAAGCACAACACATGTCGCCCTAGAGGAGTTCAAACTCAAATCCGTAAAATAGCAAGGAAGTGCTTGTAATCACATAACAATATTACCATACAATCAATTACAACAAGATTTTTGTTAATTACGAGCAATCTGAGTAACAGATTCACCCTCAATCACTTTACCGTCTACAATTCTTCGCTTATCTTTACTAATAGAAGTCAAAACGTATACCTTGCGATATATAAAAACTTGCTTTTCATAGGAATCTTTATGTGACGAGGGTTACGAAAAGTACTCCTCTTTAATTCAAACCCATCAAGGTAGCTTTTGGTTGTGAAATTACGGTCGTGCGTCAACGTTCACCATAAAATAATAGAAATGTTTGGGCTTTTGTTATCATATAAAGATTAATTCTTTGTAGGAGCGAGTTCAAAATGACGCCTTCAAATCCAAATTTTCTGTATTTGTTTGATATGTCGAAACATGCTTGAAAATTAAAAATTTTGTTATATAACCGCTCTTTTAAAATAGAGCTTTTTATTTATTTTCAATCCTTGGGACAAAATATTTCATTGCATCAAATTTCATGGAAAGGTTCTTGAAAATTACAACCCTGCTATCAAAAACATGCATTGACAGACATGAGACAGACAAGTATGCTTATAGAGATTCAGAAAACGATTGTGAATCAATTAGTGTAAGAAATAATGAATCTATCTAAGCTTATTATTATCTTAACAAAAATAGTGTAAGGGATGAAAAAAATTAAAGATTTGAAATTAGATTTTCACTTCTAGATCAAGTTTCACTATAGTTTATAAAGTTCTATACATAAACACAGAGATGTCAACACAGAGTTAGGCAAATCGAATATGTTTTGCTGACTATCTGATGCGTTAGAACCACGTAAAAATCTCTCATCTACCATGGGCATAAAACCACACAATCATTTTTGGTCATGAATTTTGGATACCGTCCATCGTTAGGAAACATAGCACCAAGGCAAGTAAAAGTACTTAGCCTTTACTTTTCTTCCATACTTCACTTTATTTGCTGCCTTCCCTTCTGTATCAATATCACAAGGTCTTATGAATCTCTATATACATATATAATAAGAACACAAATAATAAGAAGTTAAGTGTATCACGTATATATAACACCAAGGATTTTTTACAGATTTATGTGTAGCCTGTGTAAGCCCGTATCCTCAAATAGAACACAAGAAGTTTTCCATACTTTCGGGATGCTGGAAACTATTGGTATGTTACTCAATTCCACTCGAACAAGTTCAAAAAGTTTCTTGAACAGTACCGTATCAACCATACTTTCGCAACAATCCGTTCACATCAGGCTGACGCATCGAAGCGCGTCAACGAAACTGTTAATGCTGACGTTAAATCCTATGTAAATGGAGATAAAACTTCTTGAAGAAAATTCTCAATCAATCGGAAAATTTGACGATTCGCACATATATACTAATATGTTATTTTGGAATGTTTATGTCGCGAACGAAGTAAACATTACAACAATTGCGGTACACGGTAGACTAAGTGTGTGGGGACGGACGATTGTAATACCCAGAAGGGGTTGCGATAGAATCACCTTTTATTGGACCGACCGATTCAGCAAATGATTCTAAGCGCTATTGAAAATGGTTCGGATCGGACCACTCCTGTTGTAACGCGTTATTGTGATAAGCCGTTATAAGGAAAAATGGTAAAAAGGCCTAATTTGCAATTCTTTCTGGTAAAAATTCGTTCATAATAATAATTTGACATTAGGCTTAACTTTATCGAATTTGGACCACATAGGTGTATTTTTTAGATCCCAACCCTACCACATATAGAGGTTCTCATGAAAAATAAGCCTTTATATGCTAAAAAGCTTTAATTTGTAATATTTTATCCTTAGTCCTTTTGTCCTTAGTAAATCAACCATAGGGAATTTGGATCCTACAGATCTATTTTTTAGACCGCGCCATATGTGTAGGGGCTCTCATGAAAGCAAAAGTTTCTATGGCGACAAAGCCCAGTTTGTGCGTTTTGATGATAAAAATCTTTGACAAGCAAAGTAAATTTGCTCACTTCAGATCAGATTCACGTTCGAGTGCGCTCCAATATGAGCGCTTTCGTGAAAATTATGCATATACATAAAAGCAGTGCAACCTTTTCGATGCATTGTTAGTTAAGTGAAGTGGAATGGGATGCGTACTAGCCAGCCATGAACGACTATAGCATTCCTGCTTGTTTTTATCATTATTGCAGGACATTGGATGAATAAACAAAAGAAAAGAAATTTTATTGCATTTGGTGGACGTCTTGTCGTTCGGAAATATTAGGGTTTAAATGAGCCCCTCTATTTCCGTCTCATTGGCGCAAGTTCGTTTGCTCGTGCATGAGCTCGCATCTGTGTTTTTTGAATTAAAGGATTTCAGCGTTTTCTAGAAATTATTACCATTTTAGAGAATTGTGTTTCAATCCACCAAATAGTGCGGTAATTTCGAATATAAAAATAACATCATAAAAACAATAAATAAAGTAATCGAGAAGAAACGAAGAATATCAAGAACAAGAGAGTATATATATATATATATATATATATGAATTTTGTTAATTTAAGTGCTGGTTGAATGTTAATTTTTTATTACACACTATAAATCAAACTGATATCGACGGAGGCGATTCCAACAAGGGATTGGTATGTAAGTTGGATTTTTATTACTCTATTATTTAAATTTTCTTTTTAAATTATATTAATAATTTTTAAAAATAAACGTTTAAAATTTTCGTCACACTTTATATTTAACAATATTTTGTTGCTTTTCGTGATAAACGACACATGTGTTATTCTTTTGCGAGGAAAGAATTTAATGCTTCTTTTTTGTAAAGTCATTTCTTCTTCTTTTTTTAAAACAACAAACAATTGATGACAATGTTTGTGTAAATAGATAAAAAAAATTTCGTTTTCCAACGGATGATATTAGGATTGCGTTGAGATAGAATGTCCGACTAGAACAATGGAGTAGGGCGCGAAAGAAATTTGCAGCTACTAAGTAAATGCATGCAAATTAAAAAAGTTTTTTTATGCAGCAGTGAGGATGATTTTAAACAACCATTAGTTGATCTATTCGCCCACTACTCGGACGAGCTCTAAACTCTTTGTCTTCTTCCCTAACAGGCCACACCTTTTATGCTAACTCCGAACAGCTACCCAGATCGTGTGTAACCTCACTATTGATTGATCAGCTGTTTTGATACATTACCTATTAACTAATATTTCACCCATTACTTAGGGCTATGATCGAACCGAGAGGACAAATTAGCTTTTATAAGAATGTTTTAGATCAACATCTATGCTGTACGGAAACACGAAAATCGTCTCTTTTGCTGGTTTTAGCTGGTCTCATAGACCCTTTTTTTTTTTTGATTTTCGTTAGTGGAAAACATATTCTCAAAACTCTCAGAACACAACCTTTCAACAGGTACGACTAACAGATTTGACTAAGATAATCCCACTTTTTGCACCAATAAAAAACAGGCATAGTCTATGGTGTTTTCGATACGTTATAGAAATGGTTTTTCAAGTCCCGATATACTTGCTGTACACTTGCTCTAACACGTCTGTAGATCTAATTGTACACAACATTGTTTCTTCCGAGAATTTACGTTACAAAGCACTGGCAGCAATTGTAATTTCTTCTCTACATACAAACGTCTTTATTTACGTATGTACTTATTTAATTAGGCTAAAAGATTACAACAACCCATTTTTGCATTCTTTTTTTTTTTTTTTGTTTTATTTTCTCTCTTTTGCTTTTTTATTTTTTGATAAACCGAAATATCAACAGTGACAACAACGACGGCAAAAACAAAAACAAATAAGAAAATTATATTCGACTGTGACTGAATCTTTTACACCCACCACTTTACTTTTAAAAAATATTGAAAAAAAACGAAAAAACTACATTTTCTAGACCCATAATACTGGGTGGGCGTGGCCAAGTTTATCCAATTTGTCGTAAAATATATGTGGAAACTTTTGACGTTCTTGCTAAACTTGAGATCGATACGTTTAGTTTTGTGACCTGAGCCATAGCACAAGCTAGTAGACAGACGGACGGATATGTTTAAATCGATTCAGAATTTATAATATTGATTTAAATAGGCACAGAATTTGACATATTGATCAAGAATGTCTGTGCTTTATAATATCGGTGAGAGGTTCCTTGCGGTGTGTGTGACACACCGTTTGATAAATGAACGCCTTCTCATCCTCAGTGTTGGATATAAAACTTAAGATGCTCGCACTGCACAGTACATGAGAAAAATACAAATTAAGGTACTATTGGTTTTTATATATACGTTCTTATCAAGTACGGGGGGGAATGGGAACTTTAAAGAGTTTTTCAAGAGTCGGTCATTTCATCGAAATATTGTAAAACGTAACTTTATACTTTTACTTATATATAAATGTGTATAGATATGTAAAGATATATATAGATATGTGAAGATATATATAGATATGTAAAGGTATATATAGATATGTAAAGACATACATTGACATCTATAGGCAAAATCGGAAAAGTTGTTATAAAAAATTAAAACTTGGCAATAATATCTTCTTCTAATTCCACCTAGAAAATTGGTAAATACACGCAACGCTTTCTTAGTTTAGACATTGTACTTATTTCCCTACGAAGGGCCGAAATAACCATATACGGCTGCAGCTACGGCTACGGCTTTCCACTCACTCAAATTTATCGTGACATAAGAATAAGTTAAAACAAAGGTCTTCATACGAAAATTTAAGTAACGTTTTTATTAGTGAACACACAACGTGTTTCAAGCATTTGAATAGCGCGAATAACCGAAGGATGAGGGATAACATAGATATATCCCTCCAGAACGTTTGCAACGCCCAGAAGAAAGCTTCAGAGACCTCACAAAGTATACATACATACCCTTGATCAGTATCATATTATGAATCAATTTCAGCATGTCCGTCTGTCCGCCTGTGTATCCCTTTATCTGTCTGTCTGTCTATCTGTCTGTCCACACAACTGTGTAGTATTTGCGGTAAACATTCCGCCGTTGGCGAAAATCAAGATATCGCCTAAAAATTTGCAAATGAATTTGGATGTGACTTCAACTTTTCCAAGGACAAGCCTACAAAGCCCGTACTCCTATGCGACAAAAACTTATTTTCGACTCAATACAATAATATATGAAAACATAGTTATTTCCTTTTTTGAAGTCTTTTTTACGATAACGGTGATGGGTATAAGAGATTCGGTCACGACCGAATATAATTTTCTTACTTGGTTTTTATAATCTAGATTTCTTCTAAAGCGTACATTCTAAATAACATTTGGCGTAAGTCCCTCCCTTTCCTGCAGAAGGTGAAATAGATTTGAGTAACACAATTGCAAGATCTAGATCTAGATCCTAGCATGTGGTTATCTCACGCACAATGAACGCAAGAAATTAATTGTAATCCTTTTAGAAGCTAAATGCTTTATCTGAAATTGTGCGCATGTTTGGCTATGATTCCGACCCAACTTAGTTATATCCGCCGGTTGTTGGAAATCTCACGGATACAAGAATTGATATAGAAAGTTAAGACTTGCCGAATGTGGATTTTAGTTAGTAAGAGCCACAACTCAAGTTTGAAATGGACGCAATTCGCCTGCAATCAGTAAAAAATCGTGTCATTAATAAGTTTTAAGATATATTAGAAGACATTATATATTAGATATCGATTTGAACTTCGATAAAGAAACGTCTGTTAAACAAGATTGTAAAAGAAACAATTTCGGATCCGGTTTTCAAAAAAAAACCGCTAGTCTTCATTCTTTTTCGATTCCATACAAATCAATCATTAGTATCTTTGTGTTCATTAATGAGAAGCTTATAAAAATATCAAACTCTTTAAGACGGTATCATTACCGTTATATTGTTCATTGTTCATACAACAGTCTTTCGCTATGAATGGTAAAATAGTTTCAATTTTATATATTGATATGCAAGTGGATAGATAAGAATATCTCTATATTTTCATAACGACAATCACAGATAATACCACCAAGTATAGGATTATGGTTTTTCAGCATATTTCTCTATTCAGTTTTAAGAATGAAAAATAATAGGCACACTCTGACTATTATACGTACTTGGAACTTCATAGAATACGTGTATCCTAATAAAACATATTCATGCTTAAATTCGATCTATGCATATCTTGAATGTGTTGTAAACTGTAATATTTTGAGAACAATCAATAATGTCTCTCTTCCAGACTCAATGTTGTTTGGGCTTGCTTTCAGAAAGTTGAAAATTGACATGTCCGTGCAAAGGCGTCTGCCTGTAAGGATTGAACATGTGATTCAACAATAAAAGTATCACATTCTTATTTATAGATTTAGGCACAGTGGAGTTTAGGAACGCCTATAACTAGACAAGGCGGAAAAGAGGGAGTAGTGTTGTGTGTTTAGTGCTCTAAAATATGCTCACATCGTCCGTCGCTCTCGCAGTTTTATATGATAAGTTATAACATGCTAGATGTACTGGAAAGTATAATATATCCAGAATGCAATTTAAAGCGTATTTAAAGCTTATACGTGTTCTACTTAAAAGTGGAGATATCTCTTAACTTTGGAAACAGCTGCTCAGCTAGATTGATCAAGAAGTGAACGATGCGACTAAAGCAATATGGGTTGTACGATATAGGGGCAGTGCCAGTGTTGGCTATATATACTGTTCACTGATAACATACTCGCCATACGGCATCGACTACCTCCTGGCTCTGATTATACTGGCCTCACATCTCTTCATTTATCTGTTGCTGCACTTTCGTCGTGAAAATTAAGAAGAAGCTGGTTTCTTATTGGTCTACACTCTCAAACATTAATAAATCTTTTCATTTTTTTCTTGTTATAAATTTAGAAAAATTATCTGACACAAAGGACTATAACTACTTAAGAAAATCTTCGCACTGTACTTGGTCCCTGAGTGACAAAACCAGTATAATCTAAAACTCCGATGTTGGCTATAATCAAATCATGAGGAAAACGTATGCAAAAAAGTTAACATATTTTCTATAATGTGTTGCCAACTGCCATAACTATATTTAAACACTTTTTGCCGAATCACTATCTAATGCTTTCTTTCACAATAATCTCTCCTAGCGATAGTAAGCAAATTAACGGAGAGTTCAAACATATTATTAAAAAAGAGAAAAAACGAAAACAAACAAACAAAAAAATAAATTCGGTCGCGACCGGCTCTTTTATACCCATCACCGTGATCCTAAAAAAAAAAAAGAAAAGAACTACATTTCCTGTCCTACAGTATTAGAGGGACGGGGTTGATTTTTTCTACTTTTAAAACGAGAACGGAAATTTATGTCGTGTGTGTGCCGCGCTGGGTGAGTAACAAGCAAGAAACACGGAAAAAAAAGGTGTTCAGAGATTTTACTATATAGACGTGTGCGCGTTGTAGGCGTGTTCTTTGAAAAGTTTGAGTCACTTTCAAATTCCTTTCGATAATTCCTTTCCGATAGCGTCAGTTTTGCGGCCAGGACACAACAGACATTGCACAGACGGACCGACGGACATGCTTAAATCAATTCAAAATTTAGTGCTGATCAATAATATACATATATAATATATTTGTGGAGTCTCTGAAGCTTCCTTCTGATGAATATATCCCTCATACTTCGGTGATGGGTATAAAAAGAAACAAGTAACCAAAACTGCGTACGTTCTTTTAGCTGCCAGAGTTATTAATTTAAAGGGGGAAAAAGACACCAATTTTTGGTTGTTTAACATTTCAATTAATTTCTTTGCATAATCACTTACAAAATACTTTTGTTTTGCAGTTTTTCCCAAGTCGTATAAGCCATAAGCAATGCCCCGATTAAATTAATTCAAATTCCAATTATCGTAAAAAAAAAAACAGTTTCTGGCCAAAAAATGATAATAACCACAATATATATATATATATATATATATATATATATAGTAATAATAATCGGAACAGCAGCGGCCTCACAAACTACTTCAGATTTTAACCGATCAGTTTACATTATATTAAAACTAAATCAATTCAATGCGATTGACTGACTTTACATTGTTTGGAAATCTGAAAACATATCTCTTTTAAAACAAGTAAAAAGCCACGGTGCACCAATAAATATCCTCCACCACCCTACAGTTGTTCATGGTAGCAACTTTTCAAAACAAAGCGTTATTTGGAAAGTGGTTCAAAAAGTGGTCCGATCCGAACCATTTTCTATGTCGTTCGTCCATAGGCCAAAACATGTCGATGTGCCAAATTTCATCAAAATATCTTAAAAGTTATGGTCTATAGGTTGAGCAAAAGAAAACGGATAGACAGACCGACGTCCGGACAGGCAAGCTTAAACCGACTCAAAGTGTTTCGGAATCGACGGATATAATAACAGATGAATCTATCGCAAGTCCTTCTGAGTGTGGCATATTCCCGCACTAATTTAATGCACTTTTGTATCATAAACGGGCTCCAATCGACCAATCGCTGCAATTTTCATACATACATGTGCTATGAACATGACTAAACCATCGCATGACACCTATTTAGACGATAACTAACTATATGTGCACAATTGTTGGGATTTCTTTTGGGTGCTCTGAAGGTTATAAAGGAAGTAGCGAATGGCGCGCCTCGCCTTTAACTCATATCCCGATCACTAAACGTTTGATTGAACTCAGAATGTTTGCTCAAGAAAAACAAGTATTTCCGAACAAAAATTTGTGTTCAATTTTCTTTTAATAACTTTTAATTATTGCAGTTAATTTTTTTTTTTTTGTTAATGTTTTACTTGATCTTTTTTTTTTCGTTTTTGTTTTGCTTACCAAAATTATTTTTATAATGATGGTGGGGATGGTGTGGATACACAACAGAAAGCGCACTATTTGCATTGTTACCGTTGTTATTATTGTTGCTGCTATTGTTATTGTTGTTGCTGTTATTATTAACGCCATTACTGTTGTTGCTATTATGCATTTTTGATGGAATCCGATAACCGGACTCGTAATAATTATATTGATTATAAGTAAAACGCATTTTGTTGTATGCGCTATTTTCTCTTAGATTTCTTTTCTTTTATTTTCTGTTCTTTCCCTTCGTTTTTTTTTTTTTTTTTTTTTTTCTTTTGTTACTTTACTTAAAACTTTACTTATTATAAACTGAAATTCCTTTTTCGAGAAAAGATTTATTAGAAAGTCCTTTGGTTTGTTGCTTTCGCTGTTTTAATATTTTCACTTTAAAAAGTTTTACTTGTGGTATTAATGTAAGAAAGTTTTATGCATCTCTTGACAAATCTGTGTATGAAAGCAAAAATAAATCATATTTATTAATAAAATCGTTGAAGAACGAAAACAAATAACCGGCGCATGTTTATCTCGTGATATATGTTTTATTATTATGTTGACGCACATCAGCAGCGACTGTAAATAATTGCTGTTGATTTCAATGAAAAACAAAAAATTCTCATTTCACCTTTATCGCGTTTATTTTTGGTTAATGTTACTGTAGTTGAATTCTTTTTTTGTTTTGTCATTTTTATCATTTGTAGCAAATCAAGTTCAAAGTCCAAATGCCCTTTACAAGGCTGTTTATAATGCGAGTGACTTTGTTCCTGTAGCTTGTTTTTTTCTTTTTTTTTTTTTTTTTTTTGTCTTTGAAAGTCGATACAATATTTATTACAGGTTTTTGCAAAACATTATTTATAGTGAGTCTTTAATAACCCTACCCAATGTGCGTGTGTGTGCGTCTTTTCACTTATTTCCTATAAAATATCAGTTTTGAGTAACCGAAAAGAGATCGTTGGATCCGATAGGGTTAAGTGCACACGCCTTTATTACAGTGATTGGCAGCTTGTTGGTCTACACACACACACACACACACACACACACACTTATAGATGGTTTATTCCAGAATACTTTGCTTTAATTAGAATCCCAGGAGAGGTAAATACGGATCTTTATATACAATTTTCTATTAATTGATCATGCGTCAAATATCAGCGATATCAGAGTCGGAGTCGATGTACTTTCGGAGAATATCACCACCTCTTTTTAACAACAATCCACGAATCAATTTTTGCATTTCGAAAGCATCGTCTTTCCAATTAATATTTAGCGTTTTGTTAACAGCGAAGCGGCCTGAGACTATTGTTTAATAAGGAATTTCCCCTTTCGGTACGCCAACGATTACTAAGTATAAGTTGTCAAAAGTCATGTTTAGCAAAACGACGACAAAGAAAATGCAATAGTAAAAGTAAACTTTACTAGCGAACGTGCTATAAATGCTTTTTCATTGTATTAACGTGAAGCCTTCATTTCTCTTACCACATCATGTAATACCTAAGCTGTTAGTATTGTATGTTATGTGATGTTATGCTTCAGGATACTAAACATTTCCGTAAAACGGTTTATGCTAATAAACAAGAGGGGCAATTAAGTGCAAGGAAATTAGTTAACATACTATCTACCTCATGTTTCATGGGAAGGTTGGTTTAAAAAGACCTTTAGATTTCTAAGCGAAACACATAAACAGCTCCACATTCATCAATCGCAACGATCTAAAGAGTTGAAAATATCGTTAGATTCGTGCTGACGAAATTCAAAAGCAAGTTACGATAGGATGATAGATAAGGCGATAAGTGAGAGAATGATCTTTAATTTGATTGAAAGGATTTGAAGGCAGCTTTCTTCAGTTAAGAAAAATTGGAAATTTCTTAGTTAAATAAATCCTTTCATTGCATTCATTCTCCAGCACTGCCCAAAGGCGAAAGACGAATAACCGGTGATTCATGTTACACATATATAACGCATGCGTACCAATTGTCCAATGCAGTTTTCTGAATGTTACAAATCGTATAACAAACTTATTACATTCTCTGCTAGTGGACATACATGTGTGCGTGTGCGTGTGTGTGTGTGTTCATTTTAAAAATCAGAGCAAAATTTTCATTCCTTCTTTTGAAAACAATTGGGTTTGTAAGCTTGTTCTCCTGCTTCCATGATTTCAACACTTTCAATAAGTAACCATTTATGTGCATATGTATAAAATTACACGCTTCTCTGTTTTTGTTATTGTTCCCTTAAAAGAAGAAAAACAAAAAAGCAAGGACGCACACCTTGAAAGAAACCACTTTTTTCATTATTATTTGTTACATTCATGCAGCACACAACAGTTCATATAGTTTGGGTTACGTTTAACTTTTACTTAATAATTTTTTTTTTTTTTTTTTTTTGGATGCTCATGTTTCTAGAAAGAAGTAAACAACACAACATTCTTAAGAATTAAGTTTTTTGTTTTGTTTTGCTTCGCTTCGGACAAGTCAAACCAGTACGGCAGTAAATGTGAAAGGAAATTTATACCTCAGAGAGGATATCTTTTTCTTCTTTGTAAGGTAAACTAATTGCTTTTATAAATAAAATCCGGAATTGTAGATATCGTGATTATTATTATGATACACTGCAATTTTGGAAATTAACAACTGTGTAAACATATAAAAGCGTCTATTTGAGTTAATCATGAAATGTGAACAAAGTTATTAAGGCGCACTACACGCGCTATTGTCTAAAGTAATTGCAACTTTTCCTTTTAATAGGCGCATGTAAGAACACTTTCTTCTCTTTTACAGGTTTCTTGCGCGATTTTTTTTTCTCGCTCATTTCTTGCCAGCTTTTTTTTGCACGGTTATTTTTAATCGTCTTTATTTTAAACTTTCTCTTTACCACATCCCTTTTTATGCGACAGATAAACGTTGCATTAGAATAATTCAATGAAATTCACTTCACTTTTGCTTTCTAAAAACCGCCTGAGTACACGAGTAGGTACGTATCGCCACTAACAAATAAGTGCTCGCGGATTCAAATCTCAAGTGCGGTAGGGTTGTCTTTGGTCATAGCTACAGTGAGTGCTCAGTCGGTAAAGGCATTAACATTCATCGATTGAGGCAAATCTTGACTATCGAATACTGAATGTCAAGTAAGTGAATAAATCGGTAATCAAACATTGCTGAAGAATACCGTCATTTTACGGCAGTTATTATCTCTTTTTATTTTCTACTGCAAGGCCGAATAACAAAATAAGTGTACCTTCAGACAAATGAAATA
The DNA here is from genome assembly GCA_001077435.1 of Glossina morsitans morsitans. Lineage (NCBI taxonomy): Eukaryota > Metazoa > Arthropoda > Insecta > Diptera > Glossinidae > Glossina > Glossina morsitans. The sequence continues at coordinate 76,678 of CCAG010015260.1, forward strand.
CACATCTCTTTAGAGTTTAATACGAATTCTTAACGTGAAGGCCTAACTCCATGGCGCTCTGCGATACACGAAGTGAAAAAGCGACACTCATTGCGCCAGGAATGAATATCCGCCCAGAGCCAGGTGAAGGTGCGTTGTGTGGATATAAATTGATTGAACATAGCACTTCTCCAAGTTTAAAAATACGCATTGAGATCCATTATTACGTAATGAAATGAAATTTTTAGATTCGCATAAATTTAGATGGGAAAGTAGGACATGTGTAATCTCAATCGATTTCCAGACGCAATGCGAGAGAGCTTTTCCATTGTCAGCTTATATGATGACAAATCACAAGCCGAGTATACTGAATCCATTTGCCCAGATCAGCTTGCCAAACTGCCTCGCTGACTGTCGATCTAATGTCAAACTAACTGAGATCGTAGAGACTCGCGTACATAAGGGAAATGCATACACACATTTTTCATGGCTGAAAAACGTCGCTTCTCAACAAAATTCATTTTGGAAAATTGCATTCTTACTGTTGCTCCGGAATGCGAAATTTGATACGAGATCATAAAAACTATGAATAGAAAACACATTCTTTTCTCTTGTGACCAATGACGATTACAATGTCAAAACACGGCTGATATTCATATTTGTATTTAATTGTCCTAATAGATCCGCGCATGCGTACCAGTAGCATTGTTTGTACTATAAAACATTCCACATATCCTCTAGCGTTGGCAGTGATGTACACTACGGTCAAATTCGATTGCTGCGCATCTTATATTCAATCGGAATATGTGGGTGTATAGTAAGTAAGTATATTCCGCGAAATAAATTTATGGCCCCCGTTTACGGGCACAAGAAAATATTTGACTCTTTGAATGAGTTTATGAAAGGGTAGCTGCGCCTATCGGTTTATCCTTTTGTAGGGCAGTAGTTTCTTAAAAAGACGCACTGAGTCTAACAATAACTATACCAAGTCTGCGATGTTCTTGGACGTTCTATGCTGCGCGCACGCTACAATGAAAGTATCAACGTGTATGCGCTGGACCGAGAGGTCCGGAGAGACTGCTGAACCACTTTCATGCTTGGAATTGTGAGCTGAATTTGGTCGAACATGAACTTTGAATTCCCAATAAATACGATTCATTAACTGGCATTAATTGCTTAGTCGGTGAGGTCTCCAGGCGTGATTACTGTAACAAATTTTATGTATTGTGGATCTCTCACAAAAGTTGACCAAACATGATTATTTAGGGGAAGTAAAATATTGTCAACCAAAGATGAGAATATAAGTCTACTCTAGCAATATCCGTCCATCGACCGGCAGTTGTAAGGCTATAGATGACCCTCGTTTATTGCTTCATTTAAAAAGCACTCCCAACAGTCTCGGAAGAGTCAAACTAAATCCTATGATCTAACGCGGATATTAGTATAAAATCTTTTTCAAATGTTCGCCAAATTCTTTATACTATAGACTTATAGACGCAAGATGAGTTAATGTTATGCAGACTTGATTTATTTATTAATTTATTTAATTACTGTTTATATATTATGGAAATAAATCTGATTAACTTAGATTAGGATTTAAATTTGAAGATTTTATTTTCGAATAAAACAAGACTTTGAAATCAACGCTAAGGAAGATTATCCGAAACGATCGACATTGAAATACCGCAGAAGGGCAAGTTTGGAGCTTGTGCAAAGGATGCTGCAGTTCATACAAACTACTCTAAGGAATAAATTTAGTTACAGAGATTGTTAGTGAACTCGTGAATTCGGCTAAAACTATACCCACAACATATACAAGAAGACGAATTTTAGCGCGTAACGCTAGCGCACAATTTAGTTATAAAAATCAATTTTCATATTTGCGTTAGATAACCTTTTACTGTGTAGTGATTTTCTCATATGAAAACTGTCTCCCGGACTGCGAAGAGTGGGCATCGTTGAACAGCAGTCAACGAAAAACATATTTGTTTAAAGAGACAGACAATTAAAAAAAATCTCTTACTTGCTTCTTTTTATTATTATTATTATTATTATTATTTGCTTTAAGTATTTTAATTTTTTAAATTAGTTTTTGCTTAATGTTTGTTTTTTTTGTTTTCGCTTTGTTGAAAATTTTTTCCATTTATTTTCATTCCCTATTATTATTAATATTTAAAAATTTCGAATATTTGCCGATTTGAACACTTAACACCTCGCTTTATCGTAACGGATTATTCGCAATTTCATGCTAACGCTTCTATATAAATCATAGCACTGCTAAGTTTTCTCGGTATATTTGATAACAAGAAAATAAATAACAAAAAAAATCCGCTTTAGAGAAATTGACACTTAAAGGATTAAAAAATAATTTTTTCGTTCTTGTTTTTGTTTTTGTTTTGTAACTTTACACCACACAGCACACAGCACACACAGCACACAGCACACAGCACACAGCACACGGCACAAGGTACACGGCACACGACACACGCCAAACGCATATTTTAATTGCTCCGAATAAATGAGAATTTGTTATTGTTTCGGATATCAAGACTTATTTATATTTAATTGAAGAAATCATATACAAAATGTATTAGAATACGGTGTCAACGATGATAATGATAATTACCGTCGGTTAATTCGTTCTAGTTAATATTTGTTTATTTATGCGTAAGTTAAAATTATTTTATTAATTTTTATTCTTCTTTTTTTATAGCGATATTTCAGTAGGACTTAAAAAACTCGTCTGTACTAAAGTCAACTATGCGAATAAAAGTTATTGAACAACAAGTGAATCTGTTAAATAAGAGAGAGCACTATTGTTGCTGCTACTGCTGCTGCTGCTGCTGCTGCTACTGCTGCTGCTGTTGCTGCTGTTGCTGCTGCTGCTCTTGTTGTAGCTTTTGCATGTGCTGTTACTGCTGTGAAACCTCTTTGCGAACGCATTCCAAACGCGATAAGATAAACTTCTTAAATGAAAACGAAATATAAATGTTGAAAACAGTCTGACAGTTTTAAACACAACCGATACCAATGAAACATAAATAAAAATATGTTTGTATATTTGTTCGTTTGCATATAGGAGCGTATGTGTGCATTTAATATAGAATAACGCTGAATGTTTATAAACGAGTGTCTGTACGGAGTATATATTAGGTTGAGAAGTCAAGTAAAACCGATGCTAGTCTGTTACTGGTATCGCTACTATGGGTTTGTTTGTGCGAGTGCTTTTGATTGTTTGTCTGCTGCCGTCTTGATCAAGTGCTTATTCTGGCTGATGTTATTGGCGTTATTATTATTATTATTATTATTATTATTATTATTGTTGTTGTTGTTATTGTTGTTATTGTTGTTGTTGCTGTTGTTGTGAGTGCTGCTGCTTCTGCTGCTCCTAATAATCATTATCGTTGCTGTTGTGTGTTATTAATATTATATGTAAACATCAAGAGTCAGTGATCAGTTTGTGAGTAAGAAATATCAGTAACTGACGCTCTAGGGTAACAATGCGAATAAGATTATTATTAAAGAGTAGCAAAAAAAAAAATAAATAAATAAAAATACTAAATAAATAAATAAAAAAAAATTAAACTGAAATTCAATTGAATGATGTCTATGCTCGCACTTGTTAGGTTCGGTGTCTGTTACTAATCATAACAGAGCTTTGTTTATTTGCTCGTAAATACATATGTAGAGCTAAACGATGGAAATAAATAATTGAATCTATAGAAGCAGGTATATATGCTTGCATGCATGTTTGTAATAATGCAGATATGTATTGTATGCTGGTGTGGGTGTATGTTATTATATTATTATTATTATTATTATTATTTTATTATTATTATTATTATTTAATTATTATTATTATTATTATTATTATTATTATTATTATTATTATTTAATTATTATTATTATTATTATTATTATTATTATTATTATTTAATTATTATTATTATTATTATTATTATTATTATTATTATTATTATTATTATTATTATTATTATTATTATTATTATTATTATTATTATTATTATTATTATTATTATTATTATTATTATTATTATTATTATTATTATTATTATTATTATTATTATTATTATTATTATTATTATTATTATTATTATTATTATTATTATTATTATTATTATTATTATTATTATTATTATTATTATTATTATTATTATTATTATTATTATTAAATTATTATTATTTAATTATTATTATCATTTATTATTATTTTATTATATTATCATGTCATTATTATTTTATTATTATTTCGATCACGCTTGGTATTTGCCTTCTTTTTGCTTTCTAACGCAACGGTTAAAGTTGAAAAACTCTGCGCGTTTGTGCGCCTATGTTGACTTCAAGCGTATGTACACACAAGTAACATTACAAAAGTCGCGCGCGTATTTATTTTTATTTGTTATCTAATAAGTAGTTTGCAGTTCTTTGGTTTCTTTTTTTAATATATATTTCAATAGAAACTGTTTAACGCATAACTTTATCTGCACTGTGTAGCCGGCTTTATAGAATACTTGACTAATACTATCCGATCAACTAATATACAAATCGTTTTTTTCAAAGTAGAACAAAATCCGAACGTTTCAATATAATTATTCTCTTTCTGCGATTCCGTCTCCCTCTCTCACTCTATCTCTCTTTACACAAATGGGAGTAAATGATAAAATTGAAAACAAGAGAAAGGGTTTCACTTTTTTTTTTAGTGTAAAAATGCATGTAAAAGAGTACACACAGACTCAGAGCCGCATATTTCAAAATTACGGAAATTTGAAAACAAAAAGCAAAAAAAAAATACATATTAAAAATAGAATTAAAAAAAAAAAGTAAGAAGAAATGTTAAATGTGTTTGAAATGATTCATAGGGAATTCCCCACATACGTATAGGTAATAAAATCTTTTCTTTTATTATGCAAATTTATTGATTATTAATCTCTACCTATAACTCCTGCTTTGCCTCTCTTTCTCATTTTTAATTCTTTTTATAAATGTATTGTGATTGGTCGATACACAACTGCAACGTTAATAAACGAATATTAACATAAGTTCATCTAAAACGAATCTTGGAGATACATCCGCACCTTATTTTATCTTTAGATCCCGGCAGGTAATAGTTTTCTATTCAATTCAATAAACATAATAGCCCTTCCTTTTTTCTATCGGTGGACTGCTTTGCGAATGCTTTTATGTGAGGTAAATGAAGTCGCAATCTTCATGATACGATTATTCCTACACGATCATAAACTTAACAATTTCCTATTTGCATTAATTTTTCTCACAAATTCTTCGCGCGACTTATTTAGATCATTTGCTTAAGCGTATTGTTTTGAAAAATCTTCCTCCTTGTATAGCCTTTTCACGCAATCTTTTATACGTACCATTTGGTATGCGACTTTGTTTTCACTTACCCAGCAACAGAATACATTCTGCCATCATTTAAACAACATAATTATTACGTTCTAATAAAAACACGTAAGAGCATTATAGCTGGGCAACGCTGACCATTACATACCCTACACTACTTTGTCTAGCACAGTTATACACTCGTTGTGGTAATAATACACCAAAGAGTGCACATTATTTTCACTTAAAACCATAATTTTTATGAAAACCCGCATATTGGAAGATTAGACTTTCCCCTACAGAAGATTTCTAATATTCGTGATAGCGCCTATATATGTTAGGGTCCAAAAAAGTAGGCCTATGTGATCCGAATTCCCTACCGTTCACTTGTTTGCTCAAGCATTACTACAGTCATTCATTTTCATCATAAAATACTAAAAATTAGGCTTTTTTCCGCAGTGTTTACCACTCCAGAGATGTCTTATATGGAGTGTGACCATGAAATAGACTCATGTGGTGCAAAATAGGTTAACATAATCTTTTTATTTACTTACTATCTTGAACAAATTTTCATCACAAACAAAATTAACAATCAGGCACTTTTGGCATATAAGGGCGTACGTTTCATTAGAATTCTTATATGCGGCGCTATCCGAAATATAGACCTACGTGGTCCGAATTCGATAAGGTTGATGTCTTTTTCAATCTATTAGTATGGGCCAATTTTCACCATTAAATATTGAAAAGTCAACCTTTTCACCATATAAAGATTAACTTCCCTTAGGAACGGGTATATGAGAGGGAATTTAAAAAATTGCCCCAGCCGGTCCAACATTTTCACAACAATTTAGAACGCCGATATACTATTACTTAGCCACTTTTGTCGAGAAGTTTTGAAAATTGCAGTGTTATTCCATATAACTACTTTTCAGACTAGGGCGTCATATGGGGAGTAGCCGAAAAGGTGGATTGGCGCTAGTCCTTGAATCAAAGCATATCAATTAACCAAATTTTATTACAATACCGCAAAAATTACGATTTTTGAACACAAATTTACGCGGACACACGGACGGACAAGCTTAGATTGATTCAGAAAATGATTCTCAATCGACAGGTATAATAAAAGACGGGTCTATCTTAAGCGTTTTACACACGTCCACACTAACTTAATCTACCCTGTATCACAAGTGGTATAGGGTATAATAATAAACATATTCACACGCACATTGCACATATTTCAAACTTTATTAGGTTTGACTTTTAGCATTTTTGCAAACTTTTTCGTGGCGAATAAAAGCCGAAAATCGTGTAAAAAAAGATACGTTCGTAGTTTATATTAACATACATTACATACATTAGTACATATATAGCAAGTGTGAGCCTAACCTAATAAATGTTACATTTTTGGGGAAACAAAACGCTTTCAACATACCCGCCATACACGCCAGGACACTGTTCAACTAGAAATTTTGTCTATAAACTTTCAACCTAGTACTTGCTTTTTAAGAAGGCTGGACAAAGTGCGTTATGTGAACCCGTCTTTGTAACCCACATTCCTTGCCTTTTATCACCTATTATGAATTACTTAAAGTCGTCTGTCCGTCCATTTTTGTATCTAACAAGCCGCATTTTCTCGAGGTATTCGAAAGTTTTTACAAACAAGAACAGCAACGAAATCGGAATCTCATTCTGATCCCGACTGTATTCTCGACATATTCTGAAGTTTGTACCACGTAGCTCGAGCTATGTTTTTGTACAATTCCGCATGAACAGCCGCGAGCATTATATTACGTATTATATGAAAAATATAATGTATCTACTGCAAGTATTTATATTACAATTTTTGGCGTGAAAAGGGATTTTTTTTTTACTCGCTTTTCTTGTAAACAAAACAAATCTGAATGCATTGTTGTTTTTATAAAAGAATGTTTTAATTTACATTTAAAATATATTCTCTTCTCTCTTTGTGTTTTTATCGATTCCTCTCCTTCTTCTGTCTCGCTTTCTCTCTCTTTTTCGCTCTCTATCGTCTTTCTAAACTGAGCCTTCTGTACGTTTTACTTAATCTCATTTTTGAATATCTTACGATACGATATCTTATCGTATCCGGATCATTGCTTGTCTCAGATTTGCTTTTATTGTCGTTTCGACTGCTATTGGTGTAGGTTCGCAACTTGCAAACGCTTACTTCATGTTTATATGTGTTAATGATGTACTAGAAGGTCATTCTGTAATGATAATTAACGGTTGTCTCTAAGAAATAAATACCGTCTTAAAGCATTTATTTACAAACAACTTGTTTGAAAGTAGTTCCTAAACATCTATTCGTCAAGAAAACGAGCATAGAACATTCCCTGTCTTATGTGCTCGAATAGAGAGAATTCAAAGTTGATTAAAGAGTTCATTTACAACAACAGCTCTATTATTATTCTTTAATTCGAAAACATCTAGAAAGAGGTCTGGAGAATAGGCGTTTACATTAGCAAGTTATTCTAATTAAATGAAATGCTGATGAGTTCCTATCATGCAGGCCTCTATTCATGAAGAAGTTTCTTTCTAAGTCTACCTAAAGACTATGATGGAAATTCCCAGCAAGAAACAAATGGCAGTTGCTTAAACAAGTACGCCAGCCTTGTTCTACTTAATTAGGCGGTTTACTAAGTTTAATCCACTTTACGCCGGAGCGTTAAGGAAGTGAAGACACACTAGAAAGAATGTTAAGGAAAAGAGAAACAAATCTTTAACCAAAAAAAATTATTTTTTCAAAACAATTTTTGTATCTCGAGTGCATGCGTTTACATACACACAAGTGTTTCAATGGTTTTGCTTATTAATAATAACGGGCAACCATGGATTAGGTGAAGAATAATTAACTTTAGTTTTTATAAATGTGTTAAGAGGTAGAAAGAAGACGCTAGACAAAATCCTCCTTCTGTTATTCTTTTTCTTTTTTTTTTTTAAAAAAAAAAAAACCTTTTTTGCAAAATCTACACTTCTTCTTCTTCTAAATTGAAACCGGGTCTCCGTTTGTCATAGGTAAAGATTAAATTGCAAATGTCTTCGCAAGCCACACTTCAACAGATGTCGAGCCATATTTGTTATTGTCTCTTACAATAGGATGGCATTGTTAGGTCAATACAATTGTGCTTTACGCCTCCTAACCTTACGTCCTCTTAACTTTAGAGGCATTTTTACCTACAGTGCTCATGTACATACAAAAAAGCAAATACAAGCGTCACCAGAAGGTTCCATTTGAGCACAATTTATTCCTTATTTATTTTCAATTTTTCTCCTTTTTTTAAATATGTACATTTATCAATATGTACATCGATCAATTTTACATTAATGAGCAAATGACTTGAGAATAAAACTTTACAATTTATATACTAATTTTTACATGCATATGGTTATTATTTTAATCTCATAACGATTTAACAGTGTATGCATATTCACATTCACTTTCTAACTTATGTGAAAGAAAACCGAAATATTAGAGGAAGAAACTGTTGCTATATCAAGAGATTCAAAGCATTTGCAAGCAAGTTAAGAAAAAGAACAAACAAAAACAAAAAAATTGATTTTTTATAAAATTTGCAAAGGCATTATTATTATGCCTTAAGAGAAAGTATATTTTGTTTTATTGAATTCGCTCCACAAACTTTTCAAATAGCCTGATTCAACGTGATGGGAATCGTGTCTGTCAATGGATAATGAAACGGTTTTATTTATTTATTTTTTCGCTTAGTTTTCCAGAACAGTTATTAGATACGACGACTAAACATATGTAAGTAATTTATATATTGTATGCGCCTAAAAATATTGATTACAAAATTATTTTCACTTCTGCAATTTCCGGCTTAAAATGAAACAACAACAAGCATTCAATATAAATTCCTTTTATGCACATTGCTTGCAAAAAAAAAAAAAAAAAATAGCTTCGAGACGAATATACATTATAATGTTATTAAAAATACTGAAAACGTAACAGAATATGTTTATGGCTACACAAGTTTATGAGGAGATTTTGGAAGACAGAGAAGCACGTACAAGTCGTACGCAACTCTTTTTATATTATATTGAAAAGTTTTCGAGTAATAAAATTCGTTAAATGTGAATAAATTGCTTTTCGAAAAAATCTCCCCAAGAAAATCATGAACGATTCAAAAGAAATTATAATTCTATGTTAATCTTAAGCTTAAGATCTATATGATTGGATTAATGACTTGTATTACACATTCAGTTAAGATGTTCAACCATAAAATTGCATTGTAATTTTCGTCCACCTTCCTTTCGAACGTAACGTATTATGCATTCCTATGTCGTTCAAGTACTTTTAAATATTTTATGTTTCAAGATCGGAGTTTTGGTTGCTCTTCAAAGCAATTATTAAAATTCTGGTTTTGAATTTGCAACAAAAATGTTAATAATTTTATGATATTGTTTTGATTGTGATCTTTTTATATCAATTTTGCGTTTAGCATATAAATTTCGAACTCTGATTTCCCTTTGGAGGAGGGTGTGATTTAATAGTTAATAAAAATGTTGCAAAAATTTATTATCAAAAAATTTAAAAAAATTCAGTTTTTTATTTATTTTATTTTTACTTCTTTTTAATCTTCTTGTCTTTCACATAACACCCACATACACCAGACAGGGTAACTCTTTCAATTTATTTTACGTGGATATCTAATTTCATTCTTCCATTTCGTTCCATTACTTCTCGAGTGCCAAAATAAGAAAATGGTTATTGGCCATGTCCTTTCCCCAGGACATTGCGTGACCTGCGTACTTAAGAGCATATAATTTAACTTTTCCTCTTCATTTTCTTGGGACGAGAACAGCCACTACACTTTGGGGTAGTTACCAGCAGCAGTTTGGACAACTCATCCTATCCGTGAATTCAATATTACGCGGCTTAAAACCATCGTGTAATTAGATTATCCATTCAACAATGCCATGCTCTCAATGCCTATACTGCTTCTTAATACCATAAGAGTTTGTACAGACTGTCACGGGTACAGCAGTACTTAAAGATGTTCGATAATGCTCGCCTTATACCGGAGAGCAAACACTTGTGTATAATACACATCTTTAATCAGTTACTTAAAGCCTAAACACATTTGCTGACATGTGAAGTAAACAAGTCATTTTAAAGTGTGTGTACGAGTGACTCGACTTTTATGATCAAACGTTCAATTGCTTGCTTATCAGAGCGATTATAATGCTAGTGTCAAGAAGAAAAAGTTTTGTATAAAAATTTGGATAATTTGATTGGGTAATTAAATGAAACGTGACATCAGTTGGAATGAAGATCATAAGATGATTATCAACATAACCTCATCAACAAACATAACTCAAAAAACACATCCTACAAAAAAACTAACAATAACTTAATAGAAGATATTACGAGTGAGAATAAATTGCTTGTCTGATATAAATTCCTTAAGGAAGATGGTGGATGGCGGATATCTTTTTCTTTTTTTTTTCTTGTTTTATATTTAAAAGAATCTGAATTTTTAACATCTTGATGATAAGGACAAGGCAAAGTGAGAGAAAGACTCATGGTTAAGCGATTTAGTTTTCATGTTGGATCGATTGAGCGAATTTGGTAACAAAAGCTGGCTTCCATCGTTGGGAAGCCCATGTTAATATTGATTGAACGATCGATTGAACGACATGTCTTAGTTCTTTCATATCAAATTTCCTCGCTGTTCTAATGCCTTTTTATGCGTTTGCTTTTTTGTCAAATTTTTTCAAAAAACAAAAAGAAAAAAAAAACAAAAAAGCAAATCTAAATAAATTAAAATTAGTATTTTATCGTTAATTATATGACTAAAAAAATTCTGATTAATCAGTGTTGTTAAATTTAATTAATTTGAACATCTAAAGTAGAGCTACGACAACTAACTAACTAATATATGCATCTTTTATTCATATTTTATTCGCTATCGTTATGTTGTGTGTGGTGTTATCGACGCATTTAGTCAAGTTTTATGTATAATTTATAACATTTTTTATGACAGATTACAACAATTGTTGTTGTTTATATCAGACAAAACAATAATTGTTGCAAGTCTATTATAAATGTGGTATATTATACCCTATGAGAAGTACGGGCGAGCACAACAACTAAATATGAAATTGTGATTCTAACTATGAACATGAAACAGTTCAAACTGGTTCAAGGTTATAACCCGGCCATAGTTTATTGTACTTTTACTAGCGAAACAAAACATCGCAGATTCCTCTCTCTGTACACTATTGTTATTATGATATGATCACAATTATCGTCATCCCTACACAAATAAATAAATACCTAAATGGTTAAACGCAGGCAAGCAGGAAGAGGAGTTCAACTGACTGACTTAGTTATAGTTAGTAATATAACTGCAAATAACTCTTACGATAATGAGGCGATATGCTATTATTCTTCATATATATATATATGAACATATATATGTAAATATACAAGACCAATAGCGGCGAACACACACACAAATATCGCATCAGTAAAATGCAGTAAAATAAAATTTTAATAATGCAATAAATGCGTCGTAATCCGAGTAGTCAGAAGTCGTGCTTCCTTTTTGTAGCCCTGTTTTCTTTTCTTTTTTTTTT
>CCAG010015264.1:0-49692 GCA_001077435.1 Glossina morsitans morsitans
ATACTGTAATGCGTTCGTTCAACTATATAAAAAATATATGCGAATTGAGTTGCCTTGAGGTAAGTAATTAAGAAAGCTTGTAAGATAATCATCAGCTTTATTCAAATAGTTCAATGCATAGCACTTACCTTAACAACACAACAACATTTTCATTCCTACTTCCCCCTAACGACTTCCGAAGGATAGTTCAAAAGTTAAGCACACGGGGGGGATAAACAAACACAACCCGAAATACATTCTTTAAATTCGTTATTAAATTGTCGACACTTTTACTTTTAATTTCATGCAATACACAAAATTTATTATTGCTTCTTAGTCTTAGACTTCATATCCTATAATAAATAGTTCAAATTTCATTTAGTTCAAGTGTAGGGAACGCGAGTACATTCTTCTTTTCAAGTAAACAGCGGAAAAAGCTCAACTACAAGATGCGAAGAATCTCAAACTCCAAATTTTGAAAAATTCCATACAAGAATACCTTACAACAATACAATATTTAGGGGAAAGAGCGAATGGGAGAGAAAGGGTCATCTGAAGGTGTGGAGGGAAGAATGGCATTGTCGCAACCAACAAAGCAATAGAAGCCCTAAACCGAAGGTACTTCTCTTTACCGTTTCTATTGCTGCCCATTTTCAAATTTCTTCCCGAAAAAAGTTTCAAAAATAAAACCGTTAGAATAGAAGTGAAACATTTAAGTTTTTTTCTTTAGGAAAATAAGAGGAAGAAATTCGCTAATGAAAATGAGAACATCATTATATCGTATGCTAATATGTGAAGTAATTACTTTTTAATTAATCTAACCACAAACCAATCTTTAACCGCAAACTGTAGCCAGACTTTTTTATCCATAATTTGTTAATGAATTATGTGAGAAATTTGCTTTTATTTATATTCACTTTAAATGCAATCGTTTTAATGAATTTATAATGTAATAATGTTGGTAACAAACACAGCAATCTTTCTTCTGTGTGTAAATAATTTTTTAATTTTTCTTTTCGCTTACCATATAAATGCGTTCAAGCTTATTAAATACAGTGAATAGGCGCGAAAAAGAGCGAACATTCAATTGCTCACATTTCGAGTAAATGTATAATACTAGCATATTTTTTATCAGCGAAGGGTGATGGGTATATTCATCTCAAGAGAGTTTTCCGCGTTTAAAACCGCGCCTACGGAATTCAATGTGAGGTGCACATGTGAAGGCGTTCACATATCTATCCGCATTTGTACACCTTTGGAGAGTTTAGTCTAAAACTAGTGAGAACATTATAATCGGACAAGGCCGACCGTTAAATGCCCTACGTGCTCGTTAAGTACATTCATTCACCCGTTGTGGTAACATCACAAAAAATTACAGGTTACTTTCATACCAAGGCATACTTCTTGTGAAAGCCCACATATTGGAGGAAGCCCGAAACATCACATGACGTGATCCAAAGTTAGCTAACTTAACTTGCTTCCCAAAAATGTTATCATTTTTTAGTCTCCATCATAAGAACCAGAAAGTAGACATTCTTTGCATATAAGGGCTTGCTTTTCATGGCAACCCCTGTTGGGGTTACGTTAGGTTCTAACAAATGGGCGCGTCTATTTTCACCCTTCTGAATGTTACAAACGTCCGCATAATCTTAATATACCCTGTACCACAAGTACTGTAGGGAACAGCAGTAAGCTCAGCTAAGTGGAATACAATTTCCATTTGAATCAGAAGGAGTATGCAAAAATTTCATGGAAATTCTGAAATGTGTTATCGTATGTTACGCGCAAATTGATAAAATTGAAATACTTTTCATTAGTAGGTGTAGTAAATGCAACTATAGCAACGTGTAATCGATTACATTGCACAACACAGTCAATTTACGTCACACATAATTTTATGGTAATTTGCTTGTCCAAAAAGAGTTTCTTTTTCTTTACATAATTTAATGCGGCCGCTTTTTCAATTACTTAAAAGAGCCTCTGCGAGCGAGGAAAATGTGTCAAACAACTTGACGAATTCATTGTTGGCAACTTTCAGACGCCTAGCAATTACAAAACAACGTAAGTATAGTTATGTTTACGTTCGGGTCGGATTTGGGATGCCTCTCAGGGAAATATGCAACATGCCAACGTTCATATATGTATATATGTCATTCACTCAATCCTTAACTGTATGACTGTCTTGAAATAAGATCACTTCGATGTAAATCTTCAACGTTGTTACTGTCATTGCTTTTATAGATATATTAAGTGTGCGCGGATGTATGCAACACCCAGAAGGACTGGAGACGGACTCACCTTTTACTTTACCGGCCAATTTTGAATCATTGACTGAATCGATTTAAGCCTGTCTGTCCGTCTTACATCCTCGTGTTTAACGTGCAAGTCTCGATTTTCGAGACATTTTAATGAAATCGGATACGCTGGCATGTTTTGGACAAACATGGGCGAAAGCTATTGAAAATATTTCGGATCGGACCAACGTCTCGAACATTTCCCAAAGAACGCTTTATTTTGAAAACTCGTTATATAAATAAGTGCAGGATGGTATAGATTATTTAATGGTGGACCGTGGCTTACCATAATGTTTTTACGCGTGGTATTTTTATATCGAACAAAATATGAATATGTTAGACGACAGTAATTTTACGGTAGCCAGGAAAAAGTCATAGTTCAATCAAAGCAGTAAACTCACTACTCGTTACAGCAAGTCGATAATCATCAGTTATCGAGTTTACTCGATATTGCTACAACTATAACCGGCCCAAGGTATATATCAGCTTGTTTACATGTATAAATCCATAAATTATGCATGCACACACATATGCATAAAGCTGTTGGATTTTTCAAGCGAAGACGAAAATTCTCCGTAAATCCAACTCGTAAAATTGTGTGTGAGATGCCATTGCCTTATATAAAGATATGATTTCAAATGTTTAGGAACATTTCGGATAGGTAGGGTGTGACTTATATATATGCGATATATCACTTTAATTTGAAATCAAATGTGACGCGTAAGCGAAAAAATTCGTTCCAATGCGAATATAAACATTTTCTTCTTATTTCTCCTTGTGCATCTCAATATTACAAACGCAATGAAAAAACTAATATAACAGAATTAAAAAAAAAAAAAAGAAGAAATATGTATAACTTACTTAATCTAAAAGTCATTCATAAATACAATAAAGTGAGACTTTAATGTCTATTGAAAGCACAATAATTGAATTGATATTCTTGCCTATTAATATATATATGTAAGTAGAACAGCCAGTTCTACGTTACGATGATTTGTACATATTTATTTGTTGATTATATTTCTATTATTAGATAAGGAGAAAACTTCGTGGCGCTTTCCCTCATACAGATTTTTAAAGTCGCGAATGTTTGGCAATACCAACAGCATCAAGCCGTGTTATAGCGCATTCGAAAAGTGGCAGTGCATTGATAATTAAAACAAAAATTTCTGCCGTTTGCTAATGCAATTGAAAGTAACGGCATTTTAAAAATCAATTAGAAAGCGATAACGTTTCGTAGACTTTTAAAAAGATTCGTCATATTTGTGGTGATTTGTGGTCTTCTGTTAACATCAGCAACGTGCAAGTCATTTGCTCGTTCCCGCTCAGAGAGCTTCGATGTAATTTTCTTCACACAGCCCGCTATTGGCGTACCCTATGGGGATCACTATTCACAAACGATGACTGAATACGGATTGATGCTACTTAAGGTAGGATCGGAAGGATATCGTGCATCATGACCCCCTTCAACTTGATCGAGGTGATTGCGCGAGGTGTGCAAGTTAGATGATGCATCGAGGATTGATGAATAGGAAAAGTTTCGTCTTTCGTCGCCACAATGTCAGGCCAGACACGCTTTTGAGGAATCGGTAATATTGAAGAAGATTCTATGGGAAGGTTTGATACACTCGCCTCATGCCCCGAATCTTGCTCCGGCATTTCGTCTTTTGCAGACCACTGTTGATAATATGAAGCTGCGTTCAATACAAAATAAGCCTGCGAAAGTGACGCGGTTCAATTTTTGGCTCCAAAATGCCAGAAACTCTACACTGATGGCATAAAAGTTTTAACAGAAATATAGGAAAAAGTTGCCGATCACAAGCACATTTGAAAGAATGAATTCAAATCTCAGGAAAATGTTCACAAAACCCCACAACATTTTTTCCCTACCCAATATAACAGAGCCTTGCTTGATATTCGTTACGAATGACAAAAAGCAACGTTCGATTTTTGTAGTCTATAACGCAGCTTTAGCGTTGCCAGACAAGAGCTACAGTGAGTGAAAACGAAAACATAGCTGGTTACATGTCAAAGACGAGCGAAGTGTACGTTCTCGTCGACACTTGGACATGGCATGTATAAGTATTCAGTACTCAAGTATCCTTAATGATAGGAGCGGTTTAATAGAATATGCAGATTAGC
Source organism: Glossina morsitans morsitans (assembly GCA_001077435.1). Lineage (NCBI taxonomy): Eukaryota > Metazoa > Arthropoda > Insecta > Diptera > Glossinidae > Glossina > Glossina morsitans. The sequence continues at coordinate 4,416 of CCAG010015264.1, forward strand.
TTATTAGTAGCTTGCGTCTTAGGCGATAAGCCATGCTTTCGAGAGGAACAAAATAGATTCTTAGTTAGGCGCCTAGGGGTTCTTTAAAGTCAATGATGTTAAAAATTGAGAGATTGATTGAATCTAGTTAAAGTTAATAAATCAAATTTTCAAGTTCATCTACCACAATTTTCACATCTACATCCATCCGTCCTATGTACAACATTCAAAAAAGAAAGAAAAAGAAAAGCACTTGTATTTTACAGTTTAGTTAGTTGGTTAGTAGTTCATGGCTTATTCGCCCCTCTAATCCGTACCCAAAGTTAAATAATTACAAAACCTCTAGCTGATCTACCTAGACGTTCACGTGTGTAAAACAATTCGATTTCATCGCCATCTAATCTTTTACGCCCATCAATGTTTGGTCGACCAATAATGTCTAGACTTTACATAATCTCTGAAGCGTCTTTCTGGATGTTCCAAGCGTTTTGATAAAAGAATGAAATTTCAATATCCCATAATCTTGAATAGGCGGGGCTATGCTGCAGGCGCACCCATAGAACATAAATGCTGGTTTTTATCCTTGTATCTGTTGTGGGGTATAGATAATGAGCAAAAATTCAAAATTTTTTATATTTTTGAAAAAAGAGGTGATCTTGCACTGTGTTGCACAGTCGTCGTATCCTTTGGCTGATTTGGCTCCATTTCAATACCAAACGGCGTGTAAAAACTTCCAATATTTGCCACAGACAGGCGAGCGGGCCGACAGATGGGCGGACATGCTTAGATCGGTTTAGAATTTGATGCTGATCAACAATATATATGTACTTTATGAGGCCTCCGAGACCTCCTGCTAGGTGTTTCAAGCATGTTGATAAAATGTACATACCCCTTACCCTTTGATGATGGTTGTAAAAACAAAAAAAACAAAAAACCACATTTTTATAGATGATTAGTATCAGTAGCAGTATTGATGAATTGAAAGCAAAATGAAACAAAGATCTGAGTCATTAGACTCAAGTAAATGACCTGCGCAAAGAAATATCTTAACAATCACTTTCGTTTGCTTACATACTCCGATATAATTAATATTTTATTTTATTTTGATATTACGATTTTATTTAAATTTCCGAATTACTCAGTGAAGTGCCGCGACCTGAATGCAAAAACACAAATAAGTAATTTTGTTCAGCTTGTGCCAAATCCTTTAATGCTCAGCACTACCTTACGTATGTCGTATGTATTGCAATATAAGGAGAAGAAATGTTTTCACGATATCGTATCGTAATTTGTATATCGTACTCACACTCTATAATCACATTTTTATATAATTAACTGTGCTCATGAGATGATTACACAAACTAAAGTCTGTCCTATTTAACTATAGTCTTTTTCTTCCTTTCTTTGATCTCGAATGAACTAACGCGACAGGAATCATAAAAACAAATTAAAGGTCGGCTTTGCCGATTTTCAATTGATAACGAGGAGATATATACTTAAAACGATTCAAGTATTTAGACAATTCCCGGCTATAAGTTCTTAATAAACTTACAATAGGTGGAAATTTGTACACTTTCGAATTCCGTTCGGGCCGTTCTAGTGCTGAGAATAAAAAGATTGAAGGTGAGAAGAATTCATTCTATTAATATTCTTAACTTTGCTTGTCTTCATATAAATGATTTTCTCAGAATAGATAGGACTCAAGTGATTCCGTATCAGTTGGTGCCGATTAGTGTGAAGAGATTTTAAGTTTTTTTTTCTCCATATGAATAACACGGCGATGAACATAACAACGGAGGCACAGCCTAGTGATTGTGTGTTGATATAAGTTTTCGGCAAATGAAGCTAAAACAAATCTATATATAATATAAAGATCGCGAGCTTCCAATGAATCGCATTAGTAAAACAACTTGGGATACCGTGATGCGGGGGACTCTTCCCCTAGGAATTAACAAAATTATAAACCGGAAATAAAAATTATATATAAATATATATAATATATATATATATACGTAATATATATAATGTATATATAAACATATATAAATATATATATAAATATATATATATATATATATATATATATATATATATATATATATATACGTAATATATATAATGTATATATACACATATATAAATATATATAATATATATATATATACACATTAGTTGTCAAAAAAAAAAAAAAAAAGTTTATCCAGATCGAAGCACTACTCATCTTATTATTTCATTCGCCGCAATTAAGTTAACAGTTGCCGCGGTAATCGCTATAGTCACTTGATCTTGCGAATAAGGAAAAAGCAAAAAGCAAAATATATAATAATTAATTACGTCACCATATCTCTGATCTGCATATGGTTTTAATCAAATTTAAAAGTTCCGTAGTGTGCGTAATAAAAACAATAATCACAATACTAATCATGTCAACGAGAACATTAGATTTTTCGTGAGAAGAATGCGTAACCCACGTACATTATTACGTTCAAGTAGTGAGACTTCATCCCTTGGATTCTTATATGGACTACGTGTCGACGTTGGACTTTTTACACTGACTCTTATTTCGACGTCAAGTCTACATTACATTCTTCGAAACTATTCATTAAAAAGGCGTTAACATGGGATGGCTTAAAGCATAGACTGAATAATTATCTATAAAGATTCATTCCCTTTGATCTTTTAATCGTTTAACGTTAATTTTCATTATAAACCATTTAATTTTAAATATATAGAATTTTTGTTATTAAAAAATGTAGATAACCTTTCAATAACTAGAAGAGCTTAGAATTATTACGCGAGCAATGTGAAGCCTCTCCCTTCCCCTTCTCTTTATCACTAACGACACGCGAAAGCTGGGTAATGCTGAAACACTACAGAAAATTGTACTAGACGTCCTGACACGTCACTATTATTATATAAGATTTGACCAAGATTTTACCATTTACAGTAAGAGCATACGATCTTCGTCAAAGTCAATTTCGTGGGGAAAGCGAAGTTATTCACGAAGGGCTTTAAGTAAGAGAAAATTCGCTTGGCTTTTAAGCTTAATCGCCATGTCGCTTAAGCGCTCCAAGAAGACCAAATTGTAGTTCTCGCACAACACAAAACCCAAAAACGGCCGAAAACATGCATAGAGAAAAAGAGAGTTCGGCTGTTGGTTGGAAGATTTACACAATAAAATTTTGCGCTTATACTAAGTACACAAATATAAATAAAATTGCACTTTATTTTTCTAATTTTTTATTCACAGTTAAACTGATTTAATCACATCTGTCTGTCCGACTATCCGTCTCCTCGTTTCTTTAATATTTATTGCAAGCATTCTTCCGGTGTAAAAGTGAAGCTATTGATTCCAGTTGGGGCACAAGCATTGGAAGTTCTAACCTGCAGGTTCATATTGAAAATGGACTAAATAGGGCTACGGTGCCGTGTGAACTGAGAATACCTCTATTTGCAAAAGAAAAGAAAAATTGGTCTTTTTCTCATTACTCACAAATTGCAGCAGATAAAACTATAAAGATATACATGCAACTTCTATAAGAGATCCTGTAATACCTATACAAAAATGGAAAAAACTAGCTACGCCCATCGAATACGATAGTGTATCAAAGTTTTACATTTGTCGAATAATTTATAGCGTCCGAAAAGAAGCTTCAAAAACCCCATACAAATGATAACAATGAACCACGCCCATCCAATATTGTAGATCATATTCCCATATGTTCTTGGTCCACTTTAAACCTTGTCTAACCTAATAGGTACATGAGATTCGTACTTTTCTCTTGATTAGTGTAGGAGTTAAAGAAAAAATGCTTAAAAATGTCTAATAACTTGAAATTAAAAGAAGAAAGCAATGTCACGGAACAGCTGATCGTGCACTTTTAAGCGCGTACGTTGATCGAGAATTGACTAACTAGCTTTACGTTTTTAAAACAGTAACGTATTCGCCTTGTAATAAATCTTTACATATGAATGTGTACGCGTTTACCCTACGCGTCTAGACAACTTTTACGAACATATGTACGAAAAAAGTTATTTTTATGGCTTGTGATTATAAATTCTCGACAAATTTCGAATTGTCATGTTATTGTTGTTTACGTTGTGCGAATTATTGCATATATTTTTATGTTCCTTCAAGTGATTCCGTAACAGAATTTCAAACCACGTGCCAAAATTTTTAATGCTTTATAGTCAAGAAAAATATTAAACGTACTCTCGTCAAAGGTTTCTCTTAATCCTTCCTTTAATATATTGAGAAACATTGTTCAGGCAGAGAGCGGCATAATCGTCATCGAGCCTAAAGCCGCAACAAAAATCTTATAAGGTATTCAAGTGTCTCTTCTTCATTAAAGCAATTAGCGAAATGAATTTAGTTGCGTTCCTTATGCTCTTTTTGTAGTCGCAGAGTTGTTTCTTAATGCATCTAATGCAATAGCTCTGCAGGTGACAAACATACATTTAATACCTGAAGCTTAGTGCATATATACGCAACTCCGATTGGCTGATCAAGTTAAAGAATAATAGCGATCCAAATAGATTAGGTGAAAAGCAAGTAAGAACATTATAGTAGAGCTAGGCCGACCTTTAAACAGCGTACACCACTTCGTCTTGTACGGTTAATCACTCATTTTTGTTAATATTGCCGGTTATTTTCATGCAGAGGCAAAGTCCGCATATTCGAGGAGACCCTAAACGTCGTATGGTCTGATTCAAATTTAGCAAACTTCGCCAGCTTTTATTATTTTCCAGTCTCCGTCATAAAAAACTAGAAATTAGACTTTCTCTCCATATAAGGGCTAGCTTTTCATGATATATGTTATAGTGTAAAACATGGACTTATGCGATTCACATTCTCTATCCTTAATGTTTTTTCTAAATTGCTAGTATGGACCAATTTTCATCGTAAAATATTAAAAGTTACATCTTTCCCTGAAAGACTGTTCTTGAGAAAACTTATATCCACCGCATCATCAGGTTTGGTCCAAATTTGGTCCACTTAATTTTTATGTCAAATTATTATCGTCAACAAACTTGCATCGTAAGACTTTAAAAACTAGGCTTTTTTGGCATACTAGGGCTTAGATTTCCCCAAAATATGCTACGGCTATTAAAGAAAAGATCTACGTGGCGCAAATTCGATAAAATTGATTTCTTTACCAACTTACTATTTATTATGAAGAAATCTTGCCCAGCCGAACCAAATTTTTCATTTTGAAAATTGCAATTTTTTCCATATAATCACTTAAAAGAATAGAGCGTTATAAATGAAGTGGTCGAAACAATGGACCGATACAAATCATTGTCAGTACCATTCGCCCTTGGATCAAAGCACGTTATCAAAATATCTTAAAAATTGTGAGCTGGAGGTTGAACACAAAAAATACCTGAATGAACATAAGACGGACAAAGCGAACAGACGGACAGATAAGTTTAAATTAATTCAGAAATTAATTCTGCATCAATCGGTATAATAAAAACTGTGTCTATTTTAAGCGTCTCGAAATGCCACTTACGTCCGCACAAACTTAGCATACCCTATACCACGAGACTATAACTAGAACAGAGCTTGCAAAACGATGCTAATCTTCAATCTATTTCTGTCAATGTTTCACGATTCATAACAGATGTTGACGTGATACTTGTGGAGAATATTTATCACATCTATCTCAATAAGACCATATGCCTCACCAACCGAATCGCTTACGCACTAAAAGCACGACAACTGGTGCAAATTCAAAAATCGTCGGTTTTTTTTTTATATAATGGTGCGACGACTGAATATTTTAACATAAAAAAAGATTTTTTTTTATTTTGGCAGAAAATTATTTTTCTCCGCCCCATCATTACTATCCATCCATTCGTTCATTCATTCATTCATTCATTATATTACAATATTTTTGGCAGTATTCTGTGAGAAATGCATTTCGTTGCGCACTTTACATATATATCTAAATAAATATATATTTAAGAAAAAAAGTTGCAAGCTTTATGAAAAAAATTCATTGACGTATGTAATTAAAATTGTGTCTATATAATAAATAATTAATTCAACATAGTCTACACATACGATACTATCTTGCTTAGAAACACACTCAGACTCTTAAGATACAAGCAAACACGTATTGAAAAGCCAAAGCAGTTAGTCTTGGCATTTCCGATTTAAGAGAAACTGTATTCTAAATAATTCTTAGAATTTTTCAATATCATTGTACGACTACATCTGATCTGTTCCAAAGTACAATTTTTATGTCGAGATGTTTAGAAAAACTTCATTTGAAACTTATTGCAGTTTCTCGGAAGAGAAAAACGAGCGTCAGAATACAAGTAAATTATGTAAGTGGAAATAATTGTGTCGATATTGATTTATTATCTCTTCACTACAGATTAAAAACCCCCTAAAGTATAATAACAATATTTAAGAGAGAATGAGTAAGTGGTAATAAAACAATTCATCAGAGTTATTAAGTAAATTTTTTAAATCATATTTGAAATGAATGACGAGTTCAATAAACAGGCAAACTACTATTAACAGTCAACAGTCAAGCGGATATATGGTCAGATTGGGTAAAAATCACACTTGACGTTTTAAGAAAAAGTTTATATCGTGAAGCCCTCTGAGTTTCTTGATTAAGTGCGATAACGAGTCCGATGATGACTACGTCGATGAGAATGCTTAGTTTACGGTTAACCTTCAATGTCTTGCATCTAATTAGAAAGTTATATAACATATGTAAACATATAAAAATGTAAAGTATAGGTTGATTAGGCTGATTACGTTTGCTGTTGAATTCCTAGATGATAAGATGATGTCGGCTTAAGTCGTAGCTTATAAATGAAAATACATTAACCTGTTAGGATATACTGTTTCGGACACGCAGGCGAGGGGATCGTATTACTTTTCAAAATCGATTGTGGAAATAAAACAAACTTTTTTTTTGCGAATTTAAAGAAATCATGATACACAGAGCACAAATAAGAGATAAATCTAACTAAATCGACCCGGAATCTTGCACTGACCAAAAGCGTATATATTACAGGATCTCTGACGCAAATATTTGGGTTACATGTCATCTGGTTTTTCACTCCTTGCTCATAAATTACAACAGTCTATGTGAAAATGTGAACATGTGCTTTATGAGCGATGCTATAGTGTCTGTACAAAAATGGGAAAAATTGACCACATCGGCACCATATTATAATGCATCAAAATTTTAGTTTTTTCAAACTTCACAAATCGCATAAAATGTGTATATGCGTAACCGATGTCAAATTCAAAATGCACCTAAGTGCGTCTGGCTGTTCGTCTGCCGAACTGTGTAGTACCTGCAGTAAACATTCTCCCGCAAGAACGAAAATGTTGCCCACAAATATGCAAAAGCATTTCAAAATTACCAAAACCGTTCAAAGGACACGTCTGCAAAACCCAAACACCTATACAACAAGAAGTGTGAACACTTTTGCTATCCGTGGGTTTACTCGTTACTCAAAAACTACGCCAGGCACACGATATCTATTTCAATTTTTACCCCAATAAACACAGTTGCCGAGACGGACAGATAGACGAACATGCTTTCGCTGAAACTTTCTTCTGGACGTTGCAAGCATTTTGACAAAACCCCACGTCCTTCGATGATAAGTATAAAAATATTAGGTGGAAGTAGTTAGTAATAATATTAACAAAAATATTTTCAATTCCATTAATTTCCAAATTTTCATAATCTGTATAATTACATACTAATTATTGCAAGGGCTAGCTTTTATGAAGGCCGCAAAACAACTTAGCAAGGAGACAAAACGTTCCCCACCTGTGTTATATGCCCCGTACCTGATAATCTGTGATATTTTGATCAATTACCTTCAAAACACAAGTATATTCCTTCCAAGAAAAAGAAAAAAATTTAAGTTTTCTTGGTTTGTATGTTTACAAAAGGTTTCACTGTACTTACTTGCACAACCATAAACGTATGTTAATTGCATTCAAATATATTTAAATACATTTCACTATGAAACATAAATGTACATTTTTTGAAATAGCCTTGAATAACATTCCTGCACATATAAAACAGAATATGTGCATCCTTGATTAGGACGAGATCTTAGATCAGTTTAGTCGCGTCCGTACTTCGATCTGCCTCGTTAAAATGGCGACAGAACCTACGAAACAAGGATAAGCGAGAAATTGTACTCGCTTGGGCGAAATTTTCCCATACTCGCAAGCAGAACGTACTGTATTTCATTTTTCGCGAGTAATTCATATGCTTACTCCCTCTTTTTTTTTTTTTTCTGACCAACGCCACGGATTCGTGCACAATGGTCCGGAAAAATTATAGATATAGAGGAGAGAACAAAGTGAATAGTATTTGTGTACGCACGATGTCCTCTACTCGTGTAACACAGTGACGGCCAGGGAAAAATGAGGAAAGAGAAAGAAAAAAGACGTAAGCACTTCATCGACTAAGCACTCGCTACAGCTACGACGAAAGCAAACCGTACCGCATCGAGATTTGAACTCGCGAACACTGACATGGTAATCGCGGTTCTTACCTGCTCAGCTACCCACGTGGATAGGTTACAAGAAAAGACGGTGGGATTGGAAAATGAGGACTCACGATAATGTGTTGTGTGGCATACGGGCCACACAACCAAGATAATTGGTTCAGAACTCTGAGAAACGTGTTGATCGGCTGCGAAATCTGCTTTATCGCCTTAGAACACAGGCATCGTACGACGATGTTTAGAGGCTGTGAGGGTGCTGAACATCACTTTGTCACCCACAAGCATCCGAAATCTTCGCACTTACATTACAAATGTAAAAATTTGTTTCTCACTATATAACGAGTTTTTTATTTAAATAAAAAAAAAGTCTAGGAGAGAGAAGGCCTTATGTAACGTATTCGTTTAGTAATTGCGGTTTTTGCTAACCGCAAAAACTGAAAGTGATAGAGCAAAAATATCGATGGAACGTGTGAAGAATAGTTTTCAAGAATATTTGCATAATGAATAGCTTTGGATAGACAGGCGCCTCAAGTATTAACACTCGAGTCAAAGAACTGTAACATGATGTAGATCAACAGCGGGAAACATCAACAAGGAAATTTTAATTTTCATATCACGGCAGGGATCAGCGAAAGGCCCAACTGTCATTAAAAATCTGGCACTCTGCATCAACTTTCCTTCTTTTTAAATCACCGATCAGTTCATTTATGGTCTAATAAACAAAAAAAAAAAAGTACTTAAACCTATTTCACATTTGATAGTTGCACACCAACGCACATACAATCCATTTGCAGCATTGCTATGTGCGAGCAAATTAAATTATATGATATTTTAAACGTAGCGGGCCGGACTTGACGACGTCTAGGGCCGAATGCGGTCCGCGGGTCGGCGGTTGCCCACGCCCAATATAAATTATTGAAAGAAATTTTCGATTTAAGTCAATTTGTAACGGTAGACGACTATACGAAGTCATAACATTGCTTTCGTAGTGTGTTGAGTGAAGACATAACTGCGCTACCTGGAGATGGATTGCAAGCACCTGCGCTAAATATGGCACCCATAACCATATAAACCTTGATCAACAGTCTTCAAACGCTACAGAATATTTCAGAACTTTTTACTGAACTCTCATTTTTATAAGGATGAACTGTACAACTCCCTTGCGCTCGCTTTGGGAGAAATCGTGCCCACTTCCAACGAAACGAACTAACCACAATCAGTAGGAGTTTGCAATGAAAAGAAAATCTCTCACTAATCCAAAACGTGTATAATTTCAAGTTTGTTTTATCCATAAGATCCATATGAGTAGGCGAGTAGGTAAAAGTCGCGACTAACCGCCCTAGTGTTCGCGAGGTCTACCTCATGGGCGGCAGAGTTTACGTTGGCTCGTAGCGAAAGTCCAGTTGGGCTATAACATAACACTTACCGATTGGGCACACACCCACTAGATCGCGGCCACAATCTTCTTATTTCTTTCTTTCTTTCTCTCTCCTCACCTCCTTTGAAAGTCACCGCGTTATGCGAAGAGGGGGCATCTCCCGGGTAATTGGTTATATCAAAATAAAAAAAAAAAAACAAAAACACAAAGCTATCTTGATCTTGCAAACGATATGGGAAATCGTTCCAGTGAAGCATATAAATACGTGATATATCCTCTTGTTTTCATTTACATCATTTAGGAAAGTTTCTTCTCTCTTCTTATATTGAGACATTAATGGAAATTTTTGCTTTATTTCAAGAAGAATATCATGCAAGTTTCTTATTCCCGCAATAATATAGCTTCTACTATATTTTTATCGTCTAACGGCGTGATCGCAATTTTATTAAAAAACAAAAAAAAACTAACAAGTCTCGTGACTGCTTAGCCGTACATGTGACTTAGCCTTAATCATAATATAAAATTGTATTATAAAAAATAAAAACGGAATCATTTAAATTGCAATGAATTTCAAATTGACCCCTCTCTACGTAGCCCTCCTCGTTTATATCCATTCTCCTTGATATTCTCTATTGACATTCTCCTATATATATATATTCTCCTATATATACATCTTATTTCTCATGTGCATACAATTTATTTAAATTAACGATGACAATCAAACCGTAATATCTAACTCGCTACCGTTTTCTAAACACTTCTCAACTATAGAATTAATATTGAGTCATGATCGTGAGAGTTAAGAAAAAATTTCTTAATAAAAATGATTAAATGGAAATTACCGATTGAATGACAAAACCCTTTAATAACAAATTTTTAATATAAATCGAAATTTAATACAAGGTTTTGCACCAATTGAAATAAATTAATAAAATATTTATTGTGTTTACTCCTTATGCACACGCCCATAGAATATGTGTTCAGATTTTTGTACATTTATTTGCTACAGTTCATGAGTAATGGGGAAAAAACCAATTTTTTATTCCTTTTGAGAAACAGAAGTGTTCTCGATTTACGTGGTGCTGCGGGCGTGCGGACTTCCAACGTTTTTACCAAACTTTAAGTCGATTGCTTCGTTTTTGCGGCCAAGAGAATATTTACAACAGATATTAAGCAGGCGGGCGGGCGGACGGACGGACGGACGGACAATGCTTAAATCGATTTAGAATTTGATGGTGATCAAGAATGTATATTTTGTGGCTTTGACTTTGTGGAATCTCTGATGCTTCCTTCTGGGCGTTATAGACATTTTGACAAAATCAATATACCCCTCATCCTTCGACGATGGACATAAAAACAGGGTAACAGTTGACAGTTTAGGCTTTGTATAACTGCAGTAAGACTAGATTGTGTTATTTAGAGTCAATGGTCTATGTCAACAAGCCCGCAACCACCCGTGCCACCTTTATGCAAAATGGTTATGGAAAATTTTGATAGAAGAGTGCGTATGTGCCAACAAAACCTCGAGGGCCATTTGCTTGATGTGCTATACCACACATTATCCTCTCCTATCCTATGTACGTTATGATTGAATAGAAAAATTGCAATTGAAAGAAAATAACTGTTTTCTGTTTAACTCGAATCTTGCATAAATTTTGGGACACCCTGCATCTGTCTGTTAATCCGCATTAAAATTAAAAACAAGTAAAACCATTATAATCGACTACAGTCCACTAATAAATACTTACCACCGCCTCACAGAATATCTTGAAAATTGCAAAAATAGATAGAGAGACGGACAGACAAGCTTAGATTGCTTCAGAAAGCGGTCCTGAATCAATCGGTATAATAAAAAGTGGGTCATTTTAAATTCTTCTGGATCTTGTACACTTTGTTAATATATTCCCTTATAAAACAGATGATCGTGTGGGGTAAAAACAAAATAATTTTTCGAGCACATGCAGCGACACGAACAAACTGACACGCTACGCAAGCGTAAGCATCTTATTACATAAATGTAACAAAACATATATAAGAGCACCGCCAAATACGCTTTGCCTATGTTATCTCTTATTATCACATACGTGTAAACAATTTTAACACGACGCACTCGTAGGATGACAAAGTTAATATAAAGTACCCGCAGAGCACACCTAATAACATAATAGAAAAACTACCCATTAAGTACAAATGATATTGAAATTTTGACCATTCGACAAATGAATAATGGATTTTATTAGCTAAACAACGTATACATACATACCTTTCTAAACACGTTAACTTGGAAAGCATTTGACTCCATTGACTTCTAAACATAATAACACAACGAATACTTTATACGGCTTCTGAAGCTTTCTTTTGGGTGTTGCAAACATTATGACATGATGAGTATACACCTATCCTTCGGTGAGGGGTATAAACACATTCAGATGGATATCTTACGTCTACTTTTCAGAATTTTAATTGAATGTCAGAACGAACTTGATCTACCCACAACGGTTAAGGCATTAGCAAAACAGTCACAGTATAAAATTTTCATTAAAAATTATAAAAGACCGCGCCTTGAAATTCGAAAAGAAATGATTACAACTGATCATCCCCTAACCGGAACCAGACTATAAAAAACCGAATACGTATGGAACTTTTCACTTATTTTGAATAAACATTTTTAAGCATTTTTACATGTCGATTTTTTTTGTGTGTACAATGCAGAAACGTATACTCATTTCGTTTGCACATTTCTACATCTCCCAAAGGAAATTGAGAGTATATTAATTTCACCATCTCGCATGTAACTAATACGTGCAAGTGGCCATCGTAGATTGCACAACGTGCATGTATTCGTAATGAAAGTGTAACGTATATTAAGGGAAAGTAAGGGAAAGCTTTCTTGCTTATGCCAATTCATCTACGGTTCCAAGAACTAACGTAGATACCTACAATTCGTGTCGAGCATTTTTTTTTTTTTTGTCTTAATATAACCATTCCGGGCATAGCCTTTTTGCATTGTCCTACAGTAATGGTTAGAAAAACGTACGGAGAAAGGGTACAGGGAGCGACGGCAGCCCGGGAGGTGTATATGCGCGAATGGCAACTTGTGTACATTTAGCGGCCAAATATTCACTACAGCTACGACCCGATAACTATCGTAATTAAAATATACTGGATAGTCGCGCTTGGTAATTACTTGACGATGCAATAGCCCAAATGATTGTTTCGAGAAATTCCCTTAATTCCAAAGAGTCAATGATCTTCAGTACCTGCAATGTCAAATGTGTATAAAAATCAACTCAGATCATTTTCAGATAAGTAAAAAAAGCCTTATGCTACTCGGTAGTTGTAAATTTATGTAAACCTATTATCAGAACAGATTTGCTTGCTCTTGACTCGCTCACTATTTCGAACTCAGTCGGTAGAGTTGCAGGATCGATCAATATTTGGAATTATTGCCTACAGGTTTTACACAAGAAACCAATGCGGACAGGAGGACTGACAAGCTTATATCAGATCAGAAGATGATACAGAAAATGGGCTTACCTCAGGCTCTTCTCGATGCTGCGTACACCAGCACAAGTGGTGTATGTAGTGGACACAAAAAGCAGATGAAAGGCTAAAAATCTGCTGCTAATCTTCTCGCTTATTAGGACCTGAAATTTTTGCCGAAAATTCATACCCACCACCCACCTCACATTTTTGCTTTTTATTCACCTATGATCCGATGGCCATTGCTGTGCAATGTTTATTGTATTTAAAGAAAATAATGCTTAATTAACTAAATGCTCGTTTCAGTCAACACTTTGGCTTAAATCCAGCCAGATGAGTGTGGTGTAAAGTCGCCTTAAAACAAATATAGTTTTGTTGCTTTGAATTTTTACTTACTGCTTGCCTCCCATTTTAGAATTTGGTGTAACGTTTTACGGTCAATTAAATATCTGCTGACAAATTCACGCGATGTATTTAATCCTCCCACTTACGTAGATAACATATGCACACAACAATTGAGTTTTATGTGCTTGCATTTCTCAAAACAATAGAAATGTGACAAGGGAAAATATTGTATTACATTTACTATAAAACACGCCGGTACAAAATGTAAGCTGAAAAGCTCATAAGTATAAAATGAAGTAAAATAAACAATAAAATTTCAATTTGGATTTTCCATTATGTCTCATAGATCAAAATGCTATTTGAATGCTTTCGAGAATGTTTTTTTCAAAATTATATGTTTACATAAACAATCACGTTACTAGTATTGTGTGCATTGTCTTTCAAAAGTTAAAATTCATAAAAATTTCGCCAAATTATATAAGAATTTTAACATCGAATATCTCATATATGGCACCAGCAGATAAAGCCTTAGTTCTCATGCAAAATGTTAAAATCAAAGGCTAACTTGCACCACATAATGATTTTCATTATGGTACGGTAAGGGCTCGAATCACACTGTAGCTGTAGTGCTGGAGTGCGAAGAATATTGACGCTGCAGGCGAGAGTATTGACAATGACCCGAATTTAGCCGCTGCTCTCATTTTCCAGCCAAGTAAACATTACGACAGAGAGCGAGGGCTCGAGTTCACTGAGGTTTGATTTCTAAAGAAGAACAACGCAGCATATCTTACAAGCCACGAAAACAACAATGCAAGCGTATGGATAATCAGCTACAACGCTTTTTCATAAACACTCATAGCCATTGCTGCGAAAATCCCATATTTGAAGAATCGATTTTGTAAGAAATCCAATGCTAAAAAAAACAAAACCAAATACGCATTCATGGCGCTACGTCTGCGTAATGCAACTGCCGATTATCGCAAAGATTAGCGAACATTCGAAGAAGCGGGATTAACACAAATAGGTACTCGTAGCTTGCCTGCAGAAGGGTATATAAGCAAAATATTTGTGGGAGGCAAAGTCAGTCGAGTCAAGAGAGGTAACGTTCAATATAAATTCCAGAAGATAGATCTCTACGTTGTCCTAAGAAGCGCAATTCATTGGTACGAACTTAAACTCAAAACGAGTTAAATAAGAAAATCCCGAAGGACATTCGACGCTACAATATTCTTGTTTAGTCGTTTTATGTAACTAATTCAAAAGTAGTGCGCAGTATAACCGGATTTCGGAGTCACATCCATGCAGTAATGTTATAATTTTGGTAGAACTTTTTTTCCTAGGGCTAATTTTTCCAACGCATGTATATACGGATACATTATTCTTATAATTATAATTATTATTATGACCTATTTAGACCAAAGGAATAATTCCAAGACTAAAGTTGGATGAGCGCATCAGCAACTACGACTATTGGCTGCATTCTTTTAAGGGAGAGGCTAAATGGTTAGTTCAGTCGTTTTAACAAAGTTAAATATTTTGATGATATCCCGTTCTCTCACTCCGTTCGATATTTCCATACGGTTAAGCGCCCCGAATACGAATCTTCAAATATTGAAAAGGTGGCAAATGAGGAGAGTAGATTTCTCTACAATCCACTGATGTGTGTGTTGCAATTTTATCACCACAAAGAGTTCTTGTAGATTTTGATCTTGACTTTCTCCACGTTGATTGGATATATGAGTTCTTAAGAAAAAATGTGACATTTTCCATGCCAAGAGTTTCCCTCTCTATGCAAGCACGGTGACAAACTGAAGGTCTTTGTTGTCCTTCTGTCCCGTCCGCCACAACGAAACTAGACTCCCATAAACCGTGGCGAACTTGGCGTTGACTTGATCTATACCAAACAGTGTGTAAGTAAACAGTGAAATCGAAGAGAATCCATTCGAAGTTTCGAAGACATTATTCCTTCATTTGTTGCTCTATACTTCTTCTGCTCCATACGACTTTAACACTTTTTTTCGGAAACTTCTTTATTCCATATAACATAACGACCAATTCCTTATATAATTTTTTTATGTTACGCTTACTTTACATAGCCACTTAAATACACAGAACTCTTTTTTTACACGGTAGAAACTTTCCTTAGAAAAAGCATGCAAACAAATCATGCGAACAAATTCATGCAGCATATGATAAATTAGAGGTTATGTTCCGCAACTCTAAAAAAGTCATGTAAGATGTAGAAACTCGAAGTACTTTTCCAAAAAGCCATTCAAAAAAAATAATAACGAAATCCGTATAATGTATTTATAAAATAACAATTCATTTTTATTACAAAAAAAAGATTAAAATTAGTGTACAGTGAAAATGCAATCCCTAAAAATCACATATAAAAATTGAAGTTGAAATTAGGAATAAAAGTCAATTTCGCAACTATTCATCGCTACTTGATAACAAGCACGCATCTTTATTACGTACTGGACCAACAATTCTATTATAGCTATGTCAGGTGTTGTTAGCACAATTGTCGGGTTTGATTCTAATCACCAATGCTGATTCGAATATTCCCTCTAGTACTCACTAACACATGTGTGGGCATAAACCGATTGACTTCTCGGTCACGGTACGCCCTAATTGTATTTTCTTATTGCATACATAAGGTTTTGCAGAACACCATCAAGATCCGCGTTGAAAAAAAAAAATTATTTTTTTTTGGATTTGTGTTAAAAAGTGTATCTGTCTTATAGGCGTTATTTCAAAATCGGGTAGAAAACCATGTGAAAAAGGTGTTGCGCGTACTTATTGCTTGAACATAATTGACTGCTTCATTAATACTTTTTCCTTAACCCCTTCCATTCCTATGTTGACTGTTTGTTGACATTGTCTACTTTATCCCAAATCCTTTGTTCGCATAGGCTCGACATTATATTATTTGAAACCATTAATTAAAGAGTTAATCCTATGTCCAAAATAAAAGAGAAATGGTGGAGTGCAAGAGGTTAATATTGTAATTCGTTTAGTTGCTTCCAATATCAATACGTTTATTACAGTATCTTTTTTGCCCAAAATACCTTAACACTTATCGTTACTTAATGCATACATACGTATATGCATTGCGAAGATTGCAATCTCAAATAC
Organism: Glossina morsitans morsitans; assembly: GCA_001077435.1. Lineage (NCBI taxonomy): Eukaryota > Metazoa > Arthropoda > Insecta > Diptera > Glossinidae > Glossina > Glossina morsitans. The sequence continues at coordinate 21,235 of CCAG010015264.1, forward strand.
TTGAAGAAATTAATTCCTTTCGGCTTTGATTGAACTAACAATTGAACTCCCGTTAAAAAACGTATTAGGCAAAAACATAAAAGAATAATCCGAGATATTAATATAATATAAAATCGTTCAACTCACATCATCTCACCCGTTTTTTCTTCTATTTATGCTGATCAAAGGATATGAAAAAGAAGATCTTTTTTGATAGACTTAGATCTAACCACACTCAGCATCGGTCAAGCTAAATGAAAAGATATGCTGAATGTTCATACCGTTAAACTGTATTTAATGGGATTAGATATGTGTAATCTAACGCCCAAAAAATGATGGATGAAAAGTTCATCAAAAAGAACTGAAAATAACTTTTTTTTGCCGCTTAAGCGCGGCCAGCCAAGAAAGATAACTTAGTCGTCTGCTAAACACCACATTTTTGATACGAGAGAGGATAAAACGTTGAATAACATATGCTTTTGCACAAGCGTAAATGAAGAAGCATTGAAAATAACTAAACCATTATGGCCAACGCAATACTAATTTCCGTTTATTACGTATGGTACGCTAAAAAAGAAAACAAAACAAAATTTTTGTATACTATTTCGCTTGTGGTCATTCCATTTGTTGGGGGGTCCTATTATCTTGTAAAAAGTCCTTATAGAAATTAATTTTCACATTAATGCTTATAACTTTTATTAAAGAAAACAAGAAAGAAATTTTTTCGAGGTGTCAACAAACAACAAACAACAAACAATCACAAATCAACTCAATCAATAGATCAGTTTTATAAACTATCATTCTTTTCAAGAGTTCTTTCTACATATAGATTTGAAAGAAAGACTTAAATCACTTCGCAAGTCAAGAGAGAGGGCTACAATTTAGTAAGAGAAACATAAGAAATTTCACATACTGTTAAGAGTAGAAAACCATACATATGTACATATATTCTCTATTTCATCATAAATTATCAATAAAATGTGCATATGCAGCCATACATATACATAATAACGTACGCACACATCTCTATATATATATGTATTTATACATTTTTATAATTTTTCACTTGTACTTACATATATTGCATGTAATATATCTATTAAATGAAAATAAAATGCATACATACTTGAAAGTAGGTATCTACTAAACTTAGTAAACAAACCTGTTCCACGAGCGATATATGTTCCCGTCATGGTAATTGATGATGTGGAAGAACTTGGGCCAGCAGCTCCATTACCGCTGATTTTGCTATACTTTAGTAACATTTTATTCAATTATTTTTAAGTCCTTTTATTTTTCGAATTAATACAATAATAATTTATCACATCTATGTATATCTTTACGTTTTTCGTTGTTATTGTTGTTTTCATTTACTTACTTCAATCAACAAGATACAAGATAGATAGATTATCTAGCAAGGTGAGATATCTTTAACAAAACTTACTTTTTCACTTCAATTTGTTTGCGTTTTCTGATTATGTATTTCTGATAATTTTATTACCAACACTTGCAAAATAACGGTTAGGAAAGTATTTCAGTAAAGAAGTTCACTAGATTGACCTCCACATTCATGTATCGCTTTTAATTTGATTGCATTTGAATTTTTTTTTTTTTTTTTTTTTGTTAATTGATTTTCCTCTTCTCGTTCGCAGATTTTATCAAACATTCTTCACATTCTCTTTAATTTACTTAGTTACTTGCTCTCATTTTAATGCATTCCCTTGTTTTCTGTTTCGCTATCACGAAATCTTTGTTTTAGTTTTAGTCTCTTTCTCTTAACTTGTATTATACTTTGGTTTTATTAATATATTTCACTAACTATTTATCTTTTATTTAGAATAAAAGTTAATCACCTTCTGTTTGTTTTTCGCTTTTTCCTCGAAAACATTTTTTGCCTAATAATCTACGTATTGTATTATAATATTCAACTGGTTTCTTTTGTTTGCTTCTTCTTTACAGAGTTGTCATTGGTTATTACCAGCCAACTATGAGGAATAAATCATACCATACGACATTTTGCAACCCTTTATATTAAGCCTTCATTATGCTATCTTTTTGTTTAAGAACATGATTACTTTCCAACAGGTCGATTAAATAGAAATTTCGAATAAACGATTTCCAGTATTTTTCAATAGAAGGTATATTCGAGACGATGACAAAAGCGGTTCGTAAAGACGCTTACACAGGTGATCCTGTGAAGTTCAATTTTTGACGGCATAGCAAACGCAACAACGCAAATTTTGGCGAACAGATACCTTATGTCCAGTGATGTGCTGCTACGATTTACCCATAAGTCATGATTTCTACATATACGCATCAATTGAAAAATTATTTAAATTAACAATTGAAGAACATTTTCATGATGAGCCAAGTCCAATGGCAACGACTTATTTTTACTCAATTTCACCGCGCGAATTAAAATTTTTTAACGACGTAAGAAAGAACTACCGCTACTCGAAATTCACATTTTAAAGATGTCTTACGAGTAAGAAATTGTGTTGCAGTTCTATGAAAATTGGTCTGGAATAATTGTTTTTCCTGTTTCACATGATCTCTCCTCTCATTTACATACCGGGCCACTTTACTATTAACCTTTAATTCTTCATCTATTGAGTTAACATCTTCACAATGTTAAAGAGAATTATCACTTATAAAAAAATTGACCTTTTTTCTGATCACTAACTTTCCCAAGATCCGTGTTGGTTGGCTGGTTTTACTTATTGTAAAAAAAGTAAAGGCTTTGCAAGTGGTCTTCCCTAGGTTCAGTGTTTGCTTAAGAGAAGATTTAGATTCGTCACGTATGAAATTTGTTGGCGGCAGCTAAGCTAATTAATTAAGAAGAACATGCTTGTTCATCTTCTAATGCCCAGAAACTTATTTGCGTTTTTATAATACTAAGCGTAAGAATGAAGGATTCTCGGAGAACGTTTTTACTTTTATGGGCTAATATCGGATATTTTGTTTTTGCTAGGAGTTAGTGCGGAAGATGTCAAAAAAAAAAGCCGTAATATACATCCAGAAATATGTCTTAAAGATTCCACAAAGTATATATTCTTGATCGGGTAACTATATCTAATTTTAATTTTAATTTAAACACAAATTATTCTTAGATATGTATAGAGAACGTGTTGGAATAACCTTGCTCTTCAAGTTAAGACATCAAATTTTGTTTTTTTCTAATGAAAATATGATCTCGGGAAAAAAGTTCATGTTCAGTTTTTCCTAACAAATTTCTTTAGCGCAATCCAAGCATAACTTCGGGAACATATTTGAAGTAGATAAAATATAAAAAGTGTATATGTACATTTTGACGATAAAAGACCACGAACTTTTTCCGTGATCCATTAATAATGCCAATTAATTGATAGTAATAGTGGCAATAATAGTGATAGTTAATAAATAAAATAAACAAAAATACCAAAGTTACATTCGCCTTAGATTGCATCTTTCGTATCCCTCACTTGCTTTATTTGTTGACTCCTGCATCACCCTACGATTATTCGTGTAATGACTTTTTAAACGATTTTGATGACATTTCGTACATCGAGGTTTTTTGGCCCAAGGATGAACCTTGTTGAAAATGGATTGGATCAGATCAATTTTTCGACCACCCGTCATATAACGCCTTATTTTAAAAAGTCGTTTCATCAAAATATCTCAAATATTACAACTTGTAGATTGAACACAAGAATACGTGGGTAGACAAACGATCAAACGGAGAGAAAGACGAATTTAGAATCGATGTAGAATCATTTTCGATCGGTGGAATAAAATGCGGATCTACCTTAAGTTCTTTTGCATATCATACGCATGTTTGTTTTCTGTGTGTATGCTTGTTGATTTGTTTGGCTGTAAGTTTGTATGTTCGCCTGTATATCTATTTGTCCGTGTGTATGTGTTTTGGCTTGTGTTTAGCGGTGTATTTATTTGTGTTTTTACATGTTTCTCCACACTGACCGATTTTTTCTATTTTTGCACGGTATACGTGCAGTCTTTTACCATGTTTCTATTGTAGTCTTGTGAGTACACACAAACAAACGACCTTGAGAGCAGCGATATTTTTAGCTTATCTAGCACGAAAGGCGCGTCTCTCGACCGATTTAACCTATTATCAATTTAAGCAAGAACTTCCAATCTTTCTGCGAATTTTGCAACCGATAACTTCCTTTTTTTCGGCCAGAAAAATGTCTTAATTGTCGAGTTGTTGGCTGTTCTTCGGCATATAGAAATTACCTGTAGAGTGTAATATTAGTAATTTTTTTTTGAGTCGATAGTCGTAGTTGCCAGTGACCATGTTACTTTTGTCCAAGAATTTCTTTCTTTGGTATAAACAGGTTATAATAATAAATGAATGATTAACAAATATTACCCAAGCTACATGAAAAAGATAATCTTCTTACATGTTATTCTTAAATTAAGTGCTTCTTAATATTGGCTTGAAAGAAATTTTTATAGTTGTACTATAGGATGTATGCAGCGAAGTACAATAAAACACTTACACCAATGAGCACACAAACCCATTAATCTTTACTCATTATTTTGCTATAACTAATTCCCATAATTTCATCTGGAGCATGGCAATCATATCAACAAGTTGATCATACATTTTACAACACAGGTTTCATATTAAAATTCCATTTTTAACATTCGGCACGTGTTTTTTTTTGTTTTTTCAATTAATCCCAGAAGTTTGCAATATTCGTTATAGAAGATTAGTGAAAGAATATCTTGAAAATGGGAAGATTTCGTTCAAAACTAAAGCGTCACGTTAAAGGCAAAACCTGGAGTAAGGGACATTCTTCTACAAGCAATCCGGAACAAATGAAACATCGCCTTAAAGCTAAGTCGCGCTTCTTTCAAGCAAATTTAAGTCTGGGTATGAGTAAACAACTGCTGTGGGAAAAGTTCTATTGACTTCTAACATAATTGTATTGCAGCATCCCCTGACTCGACGATAAGTCCAGGCACATTAACTTTAGATGCAGTGTTAAAGCATGATCAGCGTAACGCTTTTAATGCCGAAACTACCACAGTTAACGATGTGGCGAGCAGTTTAAAGTGTTTTAGTTTCCAGGATGAAGATGATGAGGCCATGACCCAAACCCAACCGGGGACTTTTAAAACTTTTGCTACTAATTATACTTCGTGCAGTAATAAAAGTTTTAGAAAGTTACTGGTGGGATTTCGCACTACATCCGAATTGCATAAAGAAATGTTAGCTATTTTAACAGCACTAACGGAAATCATCAAGGAACGCGGTGGCTCAGAATCGTCTACGGAATATTTTATACTTTTAATGGAGCAAATAGAAGCTAGCAAAGAGGATAATGAAATTATAGCAGGTATATCCTTGCTGGCGATGGGTATTAAATCAGTGCCCACCATGGTATTGCGAAAACGCTTCAGTGAAACCGCTCAAACTCTAATGTTTTGCCTGCAAAGATTTGCTGAATCTTCGAATCAAAATGTTATAAGATATGTATGTTTCTTTTACTAAATGAAATGTTACGAAGTAATTTAACCATTGATCCAATCCTTCCCTAGATAATCAGTTGTTTATCGGTACTGTTGAGATCTCAGGTTTACACAACTTGGACTTATAGTTCAATCTGGAAATACATTGATGCTTTACTTTCGTTTACAATCCACTCAAAACCGAAGGTATATCAAATGACGAGACTTAAAGGGAAAAATTATTTATTTATTGTTTTTATTTTTAAATATATAGATACGCAAACAAGCCCAACATGCCATTGTAGCCATCGTTCATGGTAGTACGTTCATGTTACCTGCAGAAAATGTGAATTCGGTTGAAAATCCCACTCAAATTAAGGCTCATCCTGCTAGTAATCGGATTACCAAATTCTGTTTAAATCAATTTAAATCAGAAGTTTTAGCTTATCAAGAGACTACGGTGTTGCATACACTAACACTACTCAAAGATATTATTGGGGCGCTTAAAATGAATGATATACGTGTGATCTGCGAACATTTGCTTTCCATTATGACAGCAGCTAACGTTGTGACAAGGACAAGTTGTTTCCACACTTTGCATTCATTGTTTGCTTCGCGGACCACTAATCTTAACTCAATAATGTGCGCCAAATTGCTAACAGCCATACATAAATATCGTCCTGATCGATCAGATCGTCGACAGACTTTAGCCTGGTTCACAGTACTCAAAGAAGGTTACATTCACTTATCAGGTCTCGATATGAATTTGTGCATGAATGCCTTACCTCATTTCACTAATGTGGCAAATGAATTATGGCGATCCGATTACTCGGAAATCATTGCAAGCGTTTCCAACTGTCTTAAGGAGTTTTTATACGAGTCAGTTAAAGTAGCTTGTACCTCGAAAGAAACAGCTAATATGTACCAATTGCCCATTAGTCATCTCATACAATCTGTACACGATGTTCTACGGGCTCCATTTGGAGAGGTCCTCAAACATGTGATCTTAACGTTTGCCATAATATTTGAAGTGTGCGGCATCTATTTTGTTAATGATTTGTCAAAGTCTCTCTTGGAACTTGCTAAACGTTACGATACCGAAAGTTCTTTGCGCCTTCAAATCGAACATGCAATTATGGAAGCAATTAAATCAATGGGTCCTGAGGTAGTACTAAAGACCATACCTCTCACTAACGATAAAGGAGAAGTAATGCTAGAGAGATCTTGGCTTCTACCCTTACTAAGGCAGGGATCGGTCGGCGCTACCTTTAAATTTTTCAAAGAAGTTATTTTAACACTGGCTTTGGATTGCAACACAAAATGGCATAAATTTGCCAAAGAAAAACAAATATCCATGTCACATACCTACGAATTACTGTGCTGTCAGCTCTGGGGTTTATTTCCAGGTTTTTGTAGAAATCCTAAAGATCCGGAGAACTTTTCCCTAATAGCTCCCACTTTGGGGAATGCGTTGGATAACAACCCCGAATTTCGTGCCCCCATATTTGATGGTTTACTTGAGCTATTGCAAGGAGAAAATGACCTAGAAATCCATGGATTGTTGGGGAATTACGCCAAGAATTTTCTACCACGTCTTTTTAATATCTACACGCAAAAGCCCAACGGTACTTATGAACAAGATTTACAACAGAAATGCTTGCATGTTATAAAGGTAATGTCGCTAGGTCTTAGTAACGCTGCAAGTCTATAGTAATTAATTTTTTCTTTTTTTTTGTAGGTATATCTAGAAAAAACTCCTGCTGAGATTCGTAAAGAGTTATTTAACACCGCATATAAACAAGTCGTTTCCACTCCAGTGGGTAGTTTCGAGTATTATGCCATTTATGACATCACAGCTGCTTTGGCGCTCTTTCAAACTTGCGAGGTTATCAGGGAATTCTTTGAAACATATATTGTGCCGATACTGTTGAAAACGGAAAAGTCTAAACTAGTGGCTAAAGATGAACAAAAGCTTAAAAAGCAACAGCGCAAAACTTATGAGTAAAGTTATAAGATCTTACCATTCAAATTAGCAAATTTCTTAAATCTTTTTTAAACCTTTAAATATTTAATAGATTACTAAGTGACATTCTATCTTCAGAGGCCACTTCTTGTCAAAAATTTAGACGTAGAAATCTGGTAGCCTTGCAAAAACTATTATTAGAGGCTTTTACAACAAGTTGTGCTGTTTGCCAAGCGGCACGCTTAAAGTAATTTATATTCACTGATCAAGATAATGCTTATTCACTTAAGAAACTCACATTTTGAATAGGTGTCTTAAAGTTCTTATCGAAAGTCTTGATAATCTTAATGCCAGCAACAAATTAGTTGTGAAGACTTTACCAGAGGCTATTATGAACTATCGAGAGTTTTCTACTCGCAAAGAGGATATTTCGCAGGAGTTACTAAAGTTAATCTTGCAATTATATCAGCAAGAGAACAAACTGAATGATTTTGTGGATATATTAGCAGTGGGTTTTGCCGGTGATGAGTCCTTAGTAACCAATACGATATTAGCCTTTCGAACGGTTTTACAAGAGCAGGGTAAAAATTTAACTGTTAATACTTTGGAATTTATTATGGAGCAAGTCGCTGTATTTTTGGTGCAAAAATCTCGCCCACAAGCTGAAGCTTCCGTGGCATTTCTAATTACTTTTATTAAGGTGATGCCGTCTCCTTTGGTCGCCAATCACTTAGAGACAATTGTATGTACGATATTTTTGGAGAATTTCTTAATGCTCTTTCCAAATTCTATTGATCTATTACAGATGAAATCTATATCGGCTATGGTTAAAGACACTAAGCGTTATTGCCGCTTACAAATCGGCTATTTGTTAAAGAAATTATGTAAACGTTTTGCCGCCGAAGACTTAGTGAAATTTGTGCCAGGAGACGATGAAGTTACACATCGACGTATAAAAAAAATACGTAAGCAATTACGCCGTGATAATCGTAAGAAACAAAATCCGGGTAAAGATAGCGATGATGAGTTATCAGAGGACGAATTTGTAAACAATTTGGAAAAGAAAAGTATTACGTAAGTTTTTTAAGAAAACTTGTTTAAGTTTCTTAGTAAAAAAAAATTTCTCTTATGTTTGTGGCACAAGGGGATAATTAAGTTTGTGTGAATGTATACAATACACAAAAGGAGATAAAATAATACCCATGTTTACACCGATCACTTCACAATCGCTATCTTAATCGATCTAAGCTTGTCTGTCCCTCCGCTCGTCTTGTATTCTTTTGTTCAACTTATAGTTTGAAATTTTATTTGATATTTTAATGGCATAGGGGGTATACCGAAGTGTTTTGGCTCAAGAACGAATGATCCGGATTAAATCAACTTTTCAAACACTTTCCATATAAAGCCTTCTTTTGTGAAAAGCCACATGAATAACTGCATTAAAAGAATTAATGTAGGGTGATTAATGATAGGCCTTGGCCAACTATAATGTTTTTCCTTGTATTTTTTTTTTAGCATTGAAGACATATTAGCTGATTCAGATTCCGATTTACCGGAAGATATGGAAACAAATGGAGATGAACCATCTACGAAAACGAAAGCCAAAGATTCTCGTAATACATTTATAAAGGAAGACCCTGAAGATATTGTAGATTTGGCAGATATTAAATCTGTAGGCAATATTTTAAGTAAGTTTCCTTTCTGATTGCATTCTTTTGCCAGAATAATGCATTTGTTGTTCTACTTCAGCAAATCGCCCGAATATGTTAAATAATAATAAGGCAACTTTAAAAACCAAAACGAAGGATCCCAATCGCGGCTTTAAGATTTCCGCTGATGGTAAACTAATAATTAGTGATAAAGGGTCCAAAAATAAAGAAGACAGCGACGATGACAGTAGCATTAACGGCGATGGTATCCAGGCTGATACTCATATGAAAAAAGCATCAATTAAACGCGGTTTGGAGGAGGAATCTAGTGACGGTAAATTTGCTTAACATAATTATTATATTCAATGCCGAGAAATGGGATTTTTTAAATTTATTAATGTCCGTCTGTTGTAATGCATTTTCCAGCTTTTAAAATTTTTAAAAATACTCGAGAAATCGCACATGTTTTTGGATCAGTTCCGCTAAACACAATGTAAACAATATATATTTAATATATATATTTATATTTATATATATATATATATATATATATAATATATATATATTGGAGCCCTTCAAAAAATATCGCCCTTGCCTCATGTCTGCTTAAAATGTAATATTCGCGGTAACAAGAATATCTTGGGTTTATAACAAAGAAATATAGGCGTTTCCCTAGTCCAGCCATAAGGTTCACTAAGTTTTAACAATAACAATTAATTGTCCAAATAAAAATTTCAGAAGAAGCTTTACCTCCAGTTAAACGCAAACATACAGACGCTTTAAGTACGCATTCAGGTAAAACCTCTTCTACACGCTACACAGCTGGTGGGAAAGGAATACATCGTTCATTAGGAAAAGCAAACGTTGACAATGATGTCCAATCGATTAAATCAAGAAAATCGAGTAAAACTGAGCACGCAGGCTCTGAGTATAGCACTAAAAAAGCTAAAGGAGATATGAAAAAGAAAGGTAAACTGGATCCTTATGCTTATATACCTTTAAGCAGAAAAAGTTTGAACCGAAGAAGACGAGCCAAGCATGTCGGCACTTTTAAGAGCATCGTTAAAGGGACCAGCAAAAGTGCTTTAAGAGGAGTTAAAAATATAAAGCATACGAGAAGTGGTAAATAATGCAATAGGCAAGTGCTCCTTCCCAAGTCTTCGTGTCCAACAAAAACTTAATAAAGAAAATAAATGAAAATAGATGTTATATATGTACAAGTTGTAATTAATACACATGCAATGACAAAAAAAAAGAAAGAAAGAAATGAATAAATAAAAACATGAGTTTTAAGTAAAACTTATTTGTATATTTTTTCTGAAATTAAAAAATTGCTTGATCACCCCTCCGTCCCCCCATAGAATCTGTCACTCGATTTCGTTATTGGTCGTTATTTGGTTTTTAGAAGAATTGCTTATTTAAGTGAGTGCACGACCATTCGCCCGCCGGATCTTCCGATAACATCGTTTCTTCTATAAATTGCATTTTATTGTTTTCATCGATCAAAATCACAGTGTGTGTACGACTGCCGTAACCTTCGTTCGGTATAGCAACATTTATGGCACTCAAGTGTTCGCCCCAATTGGGTGCTCTACGCATTAGTTCAGCGTCTGGCCAAAATCGTTGCTTACATTTTAACAAATCCATTAATCGCTTAATTAAAACATTTTCGTCGTCCGATTTGTCAGAGTTAAAATAATTCTGAACAATTGCTTGAAAACGATCACGACCGAAACGAACCTTTTCGAACGGCACTGAAGGTAAACTATTGCCAAAACCGTAGTATTTCTCTTCCGGATAGTGAATTAAACTGGCAGGCACGTTACTACAAAGTGTGATAGCTGCTGAAGATGAAGATCTAAAACGGTTTAGCAAATTGCTGTGATTAGGAAGGAAATCTTAAAAGGCCGTAAATATTAGATAATCTAAAAAATATTAGCCCATTGGGTGAGATTGAGAATTTTCATCCATTCATTATATACAAATATAATATAATCCCCTTGCGATATCGTAAGCAAGCTTTCATACGAATTCGCTTTATAAATTAATAAAAGGCTGCTGTTGCTTGTGTAAAAGAAAAAATTTATTTACTTTACTATTGTATTATTATTAGATTCCCGTTACCTCGTACCTCATCGCTCAGACGTGCATGAGATATACATATATTGAATCAGTGTAAGATTGCAGCTTGGTTCAATTAAGCTCACAGTCACACACAATGCGAATGAAAAGCTCGAAAGTTTTACTGTACAAGTGCGAAAAAAATATAGTGCGCCTACGAGAGAATAAACAAAGCAAATCTTGACTTACGGCATAACGTTAGCCTGAAGTTTTAAAGGGAAGAGTCGCTTTAAAAATTTAACTTAGCTAAACTGTCGCTTAATTGACCCTAATTTACAATTCCTGATGTATTTGCTGACAATTCATAATAATATGCACATGACTCCCTTTTTACCCAATTTTCAAATAACAAGGTTCAGGTTGCAGTAGGAACAAGTACGCTTTGTTACATGAACTTCTTTTCTAGCACGATTTCCAAAATGGATTTCTTTTTTAATTCTAACTTTCTTGACTTTATTAGTGATTTGGTTTACTGCGAAGAATAGCCGAACACAGCATTTTGTTACTCCACTATACATAGGGTGCAATAAAGAATTTCACTAAAGTTCTAAAAGTTAATGTTCAAATTAAATTTTCTTTTTAGTTCGATCGTGAAATTTTGAGTATAATTTTGTATTGATGATAATTTTTATTACAAAAAAGGTGATATTGTGGTAAATTTTCAAACTTGCATTTTCGCAATCTCGAAATTTTATTTCAGCGAAACCATAAGAAGGTTATCCAAAAAATCTTGATTATTAGGCTTTATATTTTTGAGACTATCTAATATATATATACACATATACATATATATATATGTATATGTATAAATATGATATATTTAGCTAAGCTTACCCTATTTCCAAAGATACAAAATTAAAGGCATTATACTTGGAGCAATCCTCCACCAAACGGCAATTGTAATTGCTATTGTTAAAGTCTTCATTAAAATTGCTGACATAATCGGTAACAATCATGCCGCGTCCTAATAAAGAGTTATTATTGTTGTGCAGTGTTGGACTAGAATAGGTTTTTGTTGGTGTTGTAATGATAGTAGTTGACGGTATAGTGGTAACATTTGTTAAAGTTGAAGTGGTATTACAATTGTGTGCGCCATAGCAGTTTGTAACTTGGGATTACAAGAGGTTTGCATTTTTTTTTTTATTTTTCACAGGGGTGGTGGGGTGTATTTTTAATTCAATGACACACAAACATACACGCACGCACGCAAGCACACAACGAAAACAAAGGAACATTGTTAAACATTTCGCATACAATTAGTGAAAAGAGTGGAAAAAGCGAAGTGTATGAGTTAAAATTGTATATAAATTGAAGCGAAATTTTTTTTTGATAAATTTGACAATTTCGCAAATTGAATAATTACCCAAAGAGTTACGAGTCTTCGGTTCTCCCGTTAAATTCAATAAAGCTCCCACCTTAAATGTACCATTTTTACCAGAGACAGCCAGCCAGGTCCCGCCCTCGCGGCCCGGTTCTAAATCAATGCCTAGAAAATCTGAACGTTTTCATTACAAATTGGAAAATGAAGCACCTCTTAATTACCTCCATAAACATATTCTTTACTAACCCATGTACCTGCCGGCTTAGTGTCACGCGCATAAAACTCATCCCGATTTGAAGCCAATATCAGTTTGTAACCACCATTCTGAGGACTGGAATTTACATAAAAAAATATAACGCACATAATTCAAATTTCCGATAGTCACTGCACTGATTTTTTTTTTTTTGCGTTCTATAAGCAATGCCCTCAAAATTTGTTAGCCTTTGTTTGCGTTGGATCGCGTTTTATTGTAGTCTTGCTTATACGCCTAATATACAACTAATTAATGTCATATCACTGTATTAAACGTTCAACTCTGTTTATTTTAATGAAGATAAGATCTACATATAATCTCTGAAAATTTGTAATAAAAAAAAAAAAAAAAAGTAATAAACTGCACAAGAAACTACTATTATTTAGATATTTACGTCTAATAAAGAATAATAGTAACGTAGCGGTTGTTTTGCTTTTGTTTTTCATACTTTTTTTCACCACAGCTGATTTCTGTTTACTTGTTTTATGTATTTGAAAAAAGTGATGCCAAGTTAAGCAAGAAGCATACACTGCGAAATTTCCTCTTATATTTATATGTATTTTCTCTGCCCTCGTGCTATGTCCTTTGAAGAAAATTACAAAAATACGACAAATTATTTAAAAAATGTCATTCGCTTGATATCGATAAAATATATATGAATATGGTTAAAAAGATCTTCAGCTAGAATTTAATTTCTTTTCTCTTTTAACGACTGTCTTTCTCTTAGTTTTCCCAATTATTTTTGCAAGCACGTATTCCATTCCATTACCTAAGAACGACGTAGCATTCAGATACCCAAACAAAAGGAATTGTTTTGCTTGATTTTCTTATTTGTTTTGTCGCTGCAAGCGATCATGGACGGAAAAGCCGACAGTGACTTGAAGAGTCAGTAAATCAAGTATAAACAATAGTAATTTTCCAGATCAAACATTTTCTCACAAAATATCAATAAATATTAACTATTAAGCCATCAACGATCCTATGACTTTTCTTCATTTCAACACGTCATTTTACAGACAGCAAAAATACGTGTTTTTCAACTTGTTGTGTTGTCAAACTGCCGGATAAAACAACCATTTCCTAAGGTTCGGAATAGTAGTGTGACTTTTAAAAGTTACTCTCGTTGGTTAATTTAATATTATTCTTTGTTACTTTGATCGCTTCAATAAATAAAGAAATGAATAAATTAAATATTTATTCTCTTGTTGATTAATCAAAACAATGCAGTTTAGTTGTAATGTCCCCCGCGCGGTCTCAATAGCATGTATACAGAAAATTACAGACATTGTTTTAAAATAATTGAATATATACATATTCCGGAGTATAGAAATTTTCAATTGCGTTCAATTGCATTGCGTCCCAACACCAAATGGTCCAAAGTGGAAGCCTTGTCCTCTTTGAGAAAGACTAATATCGGCGGTTGATTGTAATTTAAAAAGAGGACAAGTTTTGATGATGCTCGGCAACTATTTGAACGAAGGAAGAACTTTTTGACCTGCTACTGAATACCTCACATTTCCAATTATGCCAAGAATTCCGAAAACATTTGTGATAACACATTAAAAAATTAAAACCTTTTTTTCATTGAGAGAGATGATCATATAGAGAAATTCTAACAGAATTGTTAAGTCGAAGTAGGGAGATAACTTTTACAATAATGGCGAAATAACTAGTGAAGAGGGAAGAGAAATTAACTTTGAGAAGAAAAGAAACACGGATTAGCTGTAACTGATGAAAACTAATTTTACTATCATAATTATAATTTTTTCAATAAACCAGAATTCTACACAAGCAAGATTATAATAAAGAAATAATTGTAAAGCACTGCCAGCTTTATTAATTGTTTAGTGATGTTGTAAACTTCTAAAAATTGTTTTTATTTGGCTTTGAGATCTTTGTAAGGCGGTTCTTGGTTTATGGCCATAGTTTCACATAGCGATGTAAAAAATGGAAAAGGCCTTTCATGAGATATTTCAATATTTTTATTGCAAAAATAATGCAGTATTTTTAAAAGGATTTTTCTAAACTTTCGATAAGCATACGCGACAGATTGTTGCAAACTATTCTAATGGCAACATTTGCATTCTGTTAAATGGCAGCGCGACGTATTGCATTCTGTTAAATGGCAATAAGTGTGGCAACACAACGTATTGAATTCTGTTAAAATTATATGTAAAAAATTATTAACAATAATAACAATAATAATCATGTATATAAAAATTATGATAAATAACTGAAGTACTGAACAATTCTAAGGAGAAAGACGGTGATAGGGTTTTGAAGTTGATTTCATTATATATAAAAACTTTTTATTTTCATTTTTATTTTTGTCTTTAAAGCGATCGTCTTTGGTTGATTCTTTGTTTAAATTATTTTTTTTATTATAAAGCATTTCATATATTTAATTAGGGAAAAATTCACAATATAATGAAGTGTTTTAAAATCCACTTAAGAAAAGTGAAAAACCATTATATAAATTGTACTGTAACTCAAGGCTGAACATAAAGAAATGTTTTGTACGAAATTGCGTCTGCTTGCAGTTATTCTTCAAAGAAAAGTTTACAACTGAAAGTGTGTGTTTAAGTAAACCGCAAAAATCGCATAATTAGAAAAACATACATGTTGAAATATATATACATGTGTGTATGCATATAAATTCATTTGCTGTATATTATAGAAATGGGTGATTTGAGTGAGAAAGTGTTGATAGCGAAAAATGCTTTAATGCTCGCTTTAGGCGAAAATGCTTCCAAATATACGGCCAATATGAAATTATGGTTTCGCCACAAATGGTCTAAAGAAGAATTTGATTATGAATCGCGTAAATTCCTTTCAGCAGACAAAGTGCATCTACACAATCAGTTCCTGTTAGCCATACTTAATAAGATTGACGCATTCCAAATACCACAGCAACAATCCTCTCCAACGAATGCCATTTCACATACTGTAGGCGGCAATGGTAATAACGCCGCAAATAGCGGTAGCGGTAATCGCAAAGCTAAACGCAAGCGATCTTCTCGTGCTTATAGTGATCGAGTTACATTCGAACCGTATGATTTCTTGGATTTCGTAGTAGAAGACAATATGAAATGCATACGTCCTGCATCCGGAACAGAAGCAAATGTCCAAATTTTACCTACACAACGTTACTCTGTGCATGAGTTGTTTCTACCAGACGCTGGTTTTATACTCGGGCGTTTCTTAATCGGTGCATGGGAGAGCGGCTTGATAAATGTGGAAGACAGTGTAGCTGAATACGTAGCTGCCGCCGTGCAAGTGCTATTAAAAAATTTAATATCTACTATTATTATGAAACGTCAGCATTACAAAGTAACTGGCGAAGGTTCGTTCTATTACGATGTTGGAGCGCAATTGAAAGATCCTTCAGTCAGAAATACTGTAACTAGACAAAAAGTGGATGATAGCCCTTTAGAATTGGACAAGGAAATTACATCGCCAAATTTTATGCGTCGTTCAAACGATGATGCGGTTTTTTTGTCTGCATGTGAGGAAATGTAATGGATTTTATTTATTATCTGCTTAAATGAAAATTCAATGTTTTATTTTCTTGTTAGATATCCGAGAACGAGAAATGTTATAACTCTTAAGGATTGCCAAAAAGCGTTTACAGATCATAACGTAATCGCGTCTCATTCAGTCTATGCAATTAATATGGAACGTCTTACGCAAATGATGCACTAATGGCAAATAAAATTAATCTTTTCAAAATGATTTATTATAAAAAAAAGGAAAAATATCAAAATTTAATCTTAACTAATTTATAGCTTAGAAAATGCGGGCATTTCGCCTTTCGTTAATTGGGCGGCTGCGCCAATGGCCAAATCTTCGGATTGCAAATAAAGTTTGTTCATTTCGCGCTTTAAAAAGAGAAAAAAGCACATAATTATACTTTTGGCTACGTAAGGGTTCACAGATTATCTAAGACTTACGATATGATCCAAACCCTCTTGATTGGTACGGCTTAGCGAATAAACTAAATTCTGTTTTGTAGCTTGTACTGCCACAGGACTTTTCTGGGCAATGCTCTCTGCTAGTTGCAACGCACCTGTAAGCAAGTCATTTCTGTTAGGAAAGACTTTACTAATTAAACCGCAGTTGTAAGCTTCGGAGCTTGAGAAATTTCTCCCAGTATAACACAGCTCACGTACTAGCGACTGGCTACCGATAGCTTTTGGCAAACGTTGTAAGGTGCCAACATCAGCAGCCATGCCAATATCGACTTCTTTTACCGAAAAGAATGCATCTTCTGAACAGTAGCGTATATCCGACGCTGTTATCATATCAATACCAGCACCCATGCAAGCAGAATGTACTGCACTGATGACAGGTTTGGCGCAATTTTCGAGCGAGCTCATCGAATCCTGGTAGAGTTTAATTAGGCGCTCTAAGTAAATTCCTTTACGAGCCACATCATCTATTTCACTGAGTTCTTGACCCAATTGCATCATATCGGTTAAATCAATGCCTGCTGTAAAATGTTTGCCAGCGGCGTTTAAAATTATAACACGACAATCTGAATTTGTGCTCAAACTTTCAAAACAGCTTTTTATTTCCCTAAAAATAAAATAAATTTTTTTCATATACTCCGATGTATAAAATTCATTGAATGCTTACATCCACATTTGTTTGTTGATAGCATTGTACCGTTGCGGTCTATTCAATTCAACTTGGAAAACAAAAGGTTTTGGTGAACTAACAGCTAAAGTGTCGTAATTAGTGGAACAATCATTATGTTCAGTTAATATCTTAGAACTCACTAAACGTGGATTGGA
This sequence comes from Glossina morsitans morsitans, assembly GCA_001077435.1. Taxonomy (NCBI): domain Eukaryota; kingdom Metazoa; phylum Arthropoda; class Insecta; order Diptera; family Glossinidae; genus Glossina; species Glossina morsitans. The sequence continues at coordinate 38,768 of CCAG010015264.1, forward strand.
TACAGCTAAAATGAAGATGATTCGGAAAATTGTGCAATTTATACATAACGGAAAACTTAAAGCAATACATAAATTGTGAACTTTGTACTTTATTTCCGGATCTTTTTTTCAATAAGTGTTTTTTCTCATACTCACTTAGCAAATGTCGCGTTACAAGATTAGATGTTTTGCCGAATCTATTCATAAACATTTTCTTAACATAAACAATATAATGAAAACTGAAACTTATTTACGTTATTTCGTGTAGGTTTTCAGCGTTTCAATTTTGTATGTGGAAAAAAAATTTTTTTTCTTTTACTGCAGTGCTGTCATTTATGTGGAAAATGTTCCTAAGCAAAAGAGTCTCAGCTGTCAAATCCTAATATATTATATTAGAAGGTAGCTTATAAAGTAATGCCAAGACTAAACAGTAATTAGAGATTGCCTATTGGATCGTATGTCACATTTTTAATGCATATATTATGAACAAAAAAAAAATTGGAAGTTTTTTTTATTTATATAGGGCGTTTAGAATAAGCTACACTATAACTTCGGAACATTTGCCAAACATAGATAGTTACACTCATCAGAGACTGTTTAGTCCCGATGAAAGCAGAATCGATTTAACCGATCGTATCCAGTAAAATGAAATTAGTACTAAGGTTTTCCTTTGCACGGTTGCCTAGTTGTGTTCAGAAATCCGTAAAAATATGTGTGGATTCGCTCGTAAGTCTCTTTTTTGGGGTAAAGGTTTGAGATTTCAATATTCCAAACAGAAATATAAGAGGTAATTAAATTTTTTCTATCTAGGCTAACGAATAAAATACATTTGTACTCGAATAATTCCGTAGATGTGAACTGTTTACAAATGAACAGCTGAACAGCAGAGTATCTTGAAATAAAAAATAAATTTTATTGATAATGGTTTCTGAAAAGTAAATTAAATTTTAGGTGAGTGATTTGAGTTATGTTAAAATCCATGCTACGAGGTGCAGGCATGGGTCGTATGACGGCTTCCACTAGCACAAAAGCCTAGCAGTAAAGGTTATTGCTCCGCGCCGTTAAATTGCAAATTCAAGTTAGTCATCCATTTAAAATTTGAGAATTGGATTTTCGTAAAGTTTTGAGAACAGAAATTTACGAATGGGCGACTTTCTTCTTCTAATTGCTTGATTAATTTTTAATCATAGAATTTCGTTATTAGCCCAAATAGAACAAAAAAGACGTTTGGCAGCACTGTTCTACCTAAAGTTACAAATTCTTAGATAATCACATATTCATGCATTTGCTGTGCACACACCTACCCATACATATAATACATATATTTATTTACATGTATTCACGTATATATATCATATATATACATATATATATATATATATATATATATATATATATATAAGCATGAATTTATATATGTGTGGAACATAAGTTTTCGGAATGTCAAATAGTTTTGCAACTCTTTTCATTGTCTGCGCATTTTTGCAGTAATTAAATAATAATTTGTAATTGTAAACAATTATCAAATTGCGGAATATTTAGATTTAATTCATAAGTACAAAGTGTGAAAGGTGTTAAAATGAGAAATTGAAGTAAAAAGTGAAAATTTTGTTAGACAACGGTTTAAAGAAAAGATGTCTTAGATACAGATACAGCGCAGCAACAACGCCTTTGGTGAATGAGTAGAGCAGCATAGAGTAGATAGGAAGGAGTCCCGTGAAACCCAACCCTAAAGCAAAAACAATATACAAAGTAACGCCGATTTTTTCTTGAAACTTCTTTGTAAACTTAGTGTATAAAAAACAAAAAGAAAAAAGAACGCCAACGGGAGTGTTTAAAGAAAAGAAAAGAAGTTATTTAAAATAATGAACCGAAGTCTAAGTGAATTTTAATCGAATAAAAGAAAAGTTATCTATTGAAAAAAAGCGAAGTACACAATTTCGCATATATACACATTTACACGAACGCATACAAACAAATATACAAATCAAAGATGGATGCAGATAAGAATAGTGGCGGTGGTGGAGGTGGCCAAGAGACAAAAGTAATATATCACATAGATGATGAGACCACCCCTTATTTGGTTAAAATTCCAATATCCTCATCGCAAGTAACTCTGAGAGACTTTAAAATGGTGCTCAATAAACAAAATAATAACTATAAATATTTTTTCAAATCAATGGACGCTGACTTCGGAGTAGTTAAAGAAGAGATAGCCGAAGACTCGACCATTTTGCCTTGTTTTAACGGCAGAGTGGTGTCATGGCTTGTGTCAGCAGACGGTACAAATCAATCGGACAACTGTTCTGAAGTACCCACCAGCGAGTGCGGCGATACACGTCCGGCTGGTCGTCTACCTCAGCCCTTACAGCAGCAACAAAAAATGGTTGGAGGAATGGTGAGCATGGGCACTGGTGGCGTCATTTCAAATCCTATGATGCAGCCGCCACCTCCACTTACATATCAGTCGGCGTCAGTACTATCTAGTGACTTGGATTCGACCAGTTTGTTTGGTACAGAATCGGAGATTACGCTTGATCGTGATCTGACTGACTACAGTAGTGTTCAAAGATTACAGGTTCGTAAAAAACCTCAAAGGCGCAAGAAACGTGCTCCTAGTATGTCGCGCACTTCGAGTTATTCATCAATCACAGATTCCACTATGTCTTTAAATATTATTACTGTTAACATTAATATGGAAGCGGTAAATTTTCTTGGCATATCAATTGTGGGTCAGTCGAATCGTGGTGGCGATGGAGGCATTTATGTAGGTAGTATTATGAAGGGCGGTGCTGTGGCCTTAGATGGCCGAATAGAGCCTGGTGACATGATTTTGCAGGTGAATGATGTGAATTTTGAAAATATGACAAACGATGAAGCTGTACGAGTGTTAAGAGAAGTCGTTCAAAAGCCAGGTCCAATTAAGCTGGTGGTAGCCAAGTGTTGGGATCCCAATCCAAAAGGTTATTTTACCATACCGCGCACAGAACCAGTGCGGCCTATTGATCCTGGAGCTTGGGTTGCTCATACCCAGGCGCTTACCTCGCATGACAGTATTATACATCCTGATATACCGGAACCGATTAAAGAGCGTTTAGATCAAAACAATCTGGAAGAAATCGTTAAAGCTATGATCAAACCAGATAGTGGTTTGGAGATACGTGATCGAATGTGGCTGAAAATTACTATACCAAACGCTTTTATTGGTGCCGATGCTGTTAACTGGGTGCTAGAAAATGTTGAAGATGTTCAGGATCGCCGTGAAGCACGGCGCATTGTTTCCGCCATGTTACGTAACAATTATATTAAGCACACAGTCAACAAATTGACATTTTCAGAACAGTGCTATTATGTGGTAAACGATGATCGTAATCCTTTACAATGTCGATCCAATTTAAGCCATGCGGACACAGAGAGCATTACTAGTGACATTGGTCCATTACCGAATCCTCCGATTTATATGCCATACTCAGCCACTTATAATCCCAGCCATGGCTACCAGCCTATACAATACGGCATTACTGAACGTCACGGTCTTTCCTCCGGTTCTAGCAGTTCAGATGTATTAACTTCCAAGGACATTTCGGCTTCACAAAGCGATATAACCTCAGTTATACATCAAACCAATCAAATGACTATTGGACATCATGGATCAAACAAATCATCCGGTTCATCGAACCGAGGTGGTGGCGGAGGAGGTAACTGCAACGAGCAGGATTCAATTCAATTCAATTATGTCTTGTAGGACGAGGATTCTTACTCGGCTCAAAGAAGGAGACGAGGTCGCAACGTAAGACAGGAACTGCAATGAAATTGTGTCTATTCTAATTCTTATCATTCTAATTATATAATATTTTTTGTATATTTTCATGTCATTTTCTCTTATCGGAACGTTTTTTCAAATGTTTTCTCTTCTTATAACTTATGTAAGCGTATAAATTATATATACATCAGTATACAAGATAAAAAATCATTATTATTAATAAATAGAAGATTATATACATATATACATATATATAATCGATATGTATATGTGTACATATATATATGTATATATATGTATATATATATATATGTATATATTATGTATATATATATATATATATATATATATATATATATGTATATATATATACAATTATATATATTATTTAACAATATGGACGTATATAGAGTATAGAAAGTAACAAATAACAATAACATTAAAAAAAAGCATAAATAACGAGTAGAGATGCAGTCAAGAAAATATTTTACATGCGATAAATATACGCAAAACGATTTAAATTTCTTTTTCAATTTTTTATTTTATATTTTTTTTTTTCAATTTTTTTCTTTGATCAAATTTTTTGGCAATATCTCCATATACTTTCTTCTAATCCTCTTCCTTTTAAAACTATTGTTATAAGACCCATGCATATATTTACATATACAAAGAAACAAACGAAAACACACATGCACAAAGAAAGAGAGAGAGAGTGGAAGAGAGAGAGAAAGAGAAAGGGGGGAGAGAGGGAGAAAGATAGACATATAGCCAGGCACAAAAACACATGCATACATAAACATATACATACATAAATACATGCACACACACGCAAATACACACATACACACACACACACACACACACACACACACACACACACAAGTACACAAATCCAAATTAATATTTAATACCTTAAGTTTATACACAAAACACATTCGTATTATAAATATTAATAAATAATTAATAATTGCAAAAGGAAAATATGAATGAATGGACTGTAGTATGAATAGAGCATACGAAAAGAAGGGAAAGTAAAAGCGGATAACAGAAACATTTTATTGAATGAGAAAGACAAAAGAAGAAATTCGAAGAGTTTAATTAGTAATCGCAATTTATAAATCTGCTGATTTAACGATGAAATATGTACACGCACACATTTTATATACATACATATATGTATATATATGAAATACACCGTTAGAAAAATGTTTCATTGTAACATCGATAAGCATATGTACTTGCGAAACCTTTTAGATCTCGTTCTTCAACCGTGTAATCCATATCATCTTTCTTATATGCACGATCGAAGCAGGGGGAATACTTGTCACGTTATCTAAAAATACGTATCAACAACCCCACCTTCTTTAACAGTTGCGGATTTTCTTTCAATAAATAATGCGTATATATCGGCCTGCATGTTATACGTTATATTCTATGAACATCAAGTCGCTAAATTTTATATAATTAAAGTTCTCTGTAGATTTTACCATTTCCAAGGTCGATTTTTATACAAAATATACTTCTCATAAAAGCAAGCTTGCTTTTTCAACACTACAATCCTATAGTGCTATCACCAAAAACGTTATCGAGTTCATAACAAGCTGTGAAATTCGGTGCATGGACATGTTTTCTTCATTTTTCTCGAGTCACTTACTTGAAAGATGGACAAGTAAAGGAGCTGTTATGCAGATCTTAGTCTCAGCGATGCATGGCGGTGCAAGGTCCTTTATTTGTTCTATGTTATTATTACTATTGCATTACATCATATATATTGTGTATATGTATATATCGTGTAGTAAGAGTAGTAGTTATTAGAGTATATTATATTAAACACCTTGAGAGCTATATGTATGTAATGGGTGCGCAAATAAGTTTTTTTTTGCAAATTTTTTCATAAAATTCAAATTTAATTAAAAAATACTTCTTACAAAGCTTAAAACGCCATCGCTATGTATGGTATTTTGCTTCTGATTGGGTAGATTAGAAATAGTCAAGCGGTACAAACTTTCTGAATTAAAGGCGAAATGGCTCTCGCCACATTTTCGTACACCTTCGCATTTGTGAAACCGCTGATGTGCTAAATATGACTGCAGCGATCCGAACGAGTGGTAATCGGAAAGAGACAGGTTTTGAGAATAAGACGTAAGCGGCAGATGTTCTTCGTTTAAGTTGAAGATTGCTTCCTGGATTGTTTTTGCCGGAGACGGACGAACGTATGCGAATTTTCATCCTTTTCAAGATTACATTTTTTTGGAAATCTTCTTGCAAATCGCTTCTTAACTGCTTAGCATAGCTAACTGCGTTTTCATGCTAAGTCAACTTAACTATTTCCGTAATCTCTGCGGAGTCTTTCTCTCCAGTTTCATATAGTTTGAAACAAAAACATATGCAGTGTTGTAAACAGCATCCATAGACAGCTTATAAATTGTGCAAGCACTGATATTTAAGCTACGTATACTCGAGATTTCGGAAAAAATGAATGCGTTACAAATGCTTTATGAAGCGGTCATTCTATAGACCTTACTTGTAGATCTAATACGAAAATTCGCAATTCCCTAGTGCGTTATACATGACGTGTTTTTTGTATACTAACGCCATAGCCACATTATTTGTGTACTTACGAAATACTGTTTGCTTTTGTTTCTTGAAAGATTTCTACCTCATCTTCTGAAATATCGGTTTTTCATCGATATCTTTTCTTCTCCCCTCTTGGCATTTCCATATAAATTTATCTAAACCGAGCTGCTGTTCTCACCAACAATCGAGTTAATTTAATTTTCCTCATTTGGGCCATTGTGAAATTAAAATCCATTAATGTTGTCTTAGAACGTTCAGCTTTGCAATTAGTTCGTAAAACCTACGACACCTGCACAATGTGCTTATACCTCAGGCCTTTTACTATTTTGCCTAAGTACGGTTTCTAATTAAAGCTTCATGTTTCGTTGATATAGCTCTGCGCTTTTCATTAGTATCTAGTAGGGTAAGAGTGTCTGTTCTTCTCCGAGGGTCACTGGCAGAGTGAAATAATATCTGAAAATTTTCATGAAAGTTTCTAGGTTGGTGATATAAAATAGTGTTGTACACTTTATGTTGGTGACCAATCAATCAGGGGATGTCCTTAGTTCGTGTAACACGGTGATGATCGGAAAGAAGTGAAAAAAGGGAAAACGATAGGGAGCCATCGTATCAAAGTGGCGCTGGTTTACTTGTTGTGTATGGTCTCCTATTTACGTTTAATGATTTTCTTTTTATACATGTGCACACGTGTCCTACTAATCGATTTATTGCAAAGGTTTGTTTTCTACAAATTTAATATTTATATGAAGTTGACGTCTTCATTATTATATGATGCGAAGATTTTGTAAACATTTTCTTGTCGATATGCATGATTTAATTGTGTAACGAGCAATTAAGAAAAATGTATTCGTCTGCGCCGGAATCTTCACTACGTTTATCTTAAAATAAAACGCAACAAATCTTGTTATCGTAGTTTATGAATAATGAGGAAAGGAACAATTTTTGTTGGTAATGAACACAGAGACGATGTCAGTTTATGTTGCATTGTAGGTGTGCCCCTTCATCCAGTTGGCTTATTTTCGATGCTAATCTTCGTGCAAGGATTTTCAATGCGTATACCAAAATTGAAGCCTATATCTTCATTTTTGCGAACGGGAGGTCCGTATAATCCCTGTAGTAAGCATTCTCCACTTTGCGAAAACGAAGCTATGCAAGTAAAAAGTTTTTGCACGCAGATTGGTTATAAAAATCGCTCGAGTCGATCAAAGGACACGTCGACCGTACGGCGTAAACTGAGAAGTTTCGAACTTTGTTTCCCAAGGTTTTTGCTCATTATTCATAAATTACAATAGATACGCAATGAAAATTTCCAAGTATATCGTAAGAAAATTGAAAAAAACAGGACAAGCCATCTAATGCATATTATAGAGTATGAAAATTTAGGTGCTTCGTTCTGCTTTAGTCTTTTTTTAAGATAAGTTTCTTACTTGTCGTTTTAGGTCAATTTTCCTACCTGTTCGTTGTTTTTAAAGTTATTTCTGGTATGCGTATTCCCTATGCCCTCTTCTGTCCCACAAGTGGCGTAGGGTATATTAAGTTAGTGAGGACGTTATATACGTGAAGAAGGGCTTAAGATAGACTCATCTTTTATTATACCGATCGATTCAGGATCATTTTCTAAAACGATCTAAGCCTGTCCGTTAGCCTAATGTCTGCCTATATGCATTTATGTTTAAGTTACAGGTCGCAACTTTTGAGTGGTGGCCAACGGGTGCGTCTTTCATGCGTCTTTTCAGTTTTGGGATCAGGAAAAATTCGCGAAGGACCAAGTCTGGTGAATACGGTTTCATCAATAGTTTCATCGATAGTTGACGTGCTGGGACGTCCATTGCGGCCATTATCATTGACGCAATGAGGCGTCATATTCAATTTCGTGATAAAAGTCTTCCAAGTGGCAACCATAATGGACAGTCGCGCTACTATATTGTTTTAGAGAAATGTGTTAACAAAAATATATGATTTCAGAATCAAGAATAAAGAAATCAACGCAAACATAAACAACAAATTTATAAAAAATAATAATTTTCTTAATCTTTATAATTTGGCTAAATGTTATGACACCATCGATGAACGTATTTCACCTTCAAAATAAACGGTCTTTCTTGTTTATTTTTCATTTTTTACAAACCAATGCATGATATAAACCATAATTTGAAAGGAGCAGGAATCGCTTCTTCTTGTGCCTTTTTCTTGTTTCTTCTGTTTTATTTGTATGTGTATACATGTAAAAACATATCTTTGCTCAAAGTAGACTCACCAAATGCCGCAGTCAATATTTTAAGTAAGTTGGAGCACTTAATTTTATCTTTCGCAGAAAATTTAATTCAGGTTCAGTAGCAAAATTGGCGATAATGCTAACATATGCTTAGGATATGTGTACCAACAAAAAAAAAAAAAAAAAAGTCGAGAATCGTAATTTGAAAAAATGCCTTCTTCTTCAACGCACCTCGTACATAAAAGTTTCTTTCAGAAGGTCTTAAAAAAGTAGAGAACACAGATACACGGAACATCGGCCTCGAAAAAGCCGCGTAATTAACGTAAATAGTGACGAAATTATATGAGAGTAACGTAAGTATAATATGCTACGTAAGTGTAAGCATCGTTTCGCATAATTTTTAAAAAGCCAAAGATCGTTTTTTTCACTCACAATGGACTAATGTTAAATCAGTAATGGTATATGAGGGTCGGAACTTTCGATTACATTTAACTCTTCAGTGTAATCCAGTTGTAATCGGAATTTCAACGATGTTTTTTTTGTTTCAGAAAAGATTCCGAATGGTTTCAAATTTTTTTTTTCCCTTTGAACTTGTCAATGCTTCCACAAAACTTACAAATGGATCTGCATCGTTTTATCATAGAAATTATAGCTTCTAACATTAGTTTATGTTCGAATTACCGAAGACTGTTATTTTGTTTGTAGATGGGTGGCCTTGCATCATCGAAACCACCTATTACGGTCAACTAATTTAATCTTAGTGTTTTGTGATGAAAAAGTTTGTTTGAACATGTTGAGGTTTTTTTTTTTTCTGTCCTCCATTACGATGTAGTATCTGATATGAAAATATAAGAAAATCGGCGAACCTTAAAAATTTTCATCCTTCTCCCCAACAAACAGTAATTTTAAATTAATTAATCGAATAATTTTTGATGATGGAAACAAAAGAACTTCGACTGCTTTTGTATAAAGATAGGAAAGAAAGTTAAGTTTACTTCCATCTACTATTTCATTATTAATTAACGTTAGAAACTAAATAAATTCAAGATCTCTACTACTACTACTACTACTGGATTGGGGATAAGCTTTTGACCTATATTATTGGTTTATAATAGCAATAGCAACAACAACAATTCGTTGAAGAGGCTATGAGCAGACTATGTGCTAAAGCCCACACATCGGTCACATTGGTTTTACTATAGTTAGTATTTGCTACGATCTCTTCTAATTTAGTATTAGATTAATATTAGCCAGTAGCAGACAAAGATGAATAACACTGACACTATCACGAGAATTAAGTTTGTCACATTTGAACTCCAAATAATTATTTATTTATTTTATTTTTACATGTCGTTGAGCGAGAAGAGACAATGAAACCATCCGCGCATATCATAGAAGGAAATTATGAATAAATTGAAAGCAATGAATAAAAATACGAGAATATAGAAATTTCCAGGTATATCAGGCGTGAAAAATATCTCAAAATCAGCATTTGTCATAGGCATCGCCTATGGTGTTAGCAAACCGTAAACCGGTTTTAATGTAAACAAATATAATGAAATAAAACAAGAAGAAGAAAAAAAAATACTAAAAGAAATAAAGACTATTTGTTTCATTATTATTATTATGATAATTATTATTATAATTATATAAATTTAGCCAGAGAATAAATTCTAAGACTAAAGTCTTAAAGCACTAGCATCTAAGGCTATCGGCTTTATTTATTTTTTTTTTATTTGTTTTAAATTTAAAAGCTATTTTTAATATTTTTTTATAGATGATTTAAAAAAATTCGAGAAATTAAAAAAAATTTTTTCAAATTATTTAATTTAAATTAAATTTAATAACGGGTCAACTTTACACTGTCAACTTTTCAGGAAAATAATGTTTGTTTTTATTGACTTAAAAGATGTTTTCGACCATCTCTACATTACGTTACAAAATTTTTCCTTGAAATTTCGCGCGAAAAGACAGGAAAGACTGTCTGTGCCAAATGAATTCCTGCTGAGCAGTTATACAATCCCGATATCTTACGGTTATGTCTGATTTCTAACTCCTCAAACAGACTAACCGATGTGTTCGCAAAATGTTGATCCTGATATCAAAGGCATTTATTACCAAGAAACGAAAAAAACAAAAATGTCTTGAACCCGGAACGATTGGAAAGCTTTAAGTGTTTCTGCCAAATGGTTTAAAACTTGGGATGAAATCTTTGGAGTTGGTTATGATTTCGGCTAAAGCAATTCATTCACTTATTTATTTATTCAATACTCAGCTATAAATTACGTAACTATCAGCTGATTAACAATTGTGTTTACCAACAATAACCGATATGGTTAATTAATGTATAAATTATAATTTCAAATTTGTTATAAAGAATGTGCTAAATAA